>SKCR01023799.1:0-178831 GCA_019454045.1 Zanthoxylum bungeanum
ACAATTACTCAATATAAACCAATGCGCACGTTGAACTTCCTGAAGGGTTAGTAATTTGACACCTACTGCCCCAAATGGTCTGTAATTTTGACGGAACACTGTGATCTCTTGGTTATTACTTGCATCTCCATCATAGTTTCGTGGCCGACTATTGAAATGAGTTTCAATATTCTGCATGTACATCGAACAAAATGTTATTGCTTCACTTATTATAACAGCTTCAGCTATTGAACCTTCAGGGCGTGCCTTGTTTTTCACATATTTTTTGTAATCTCCCAAAGCTCTGCAGATATGACAACAAGTTTGCATTAAGACTAAATTCTATGCACATAAACGGTTACAAATTTTCTTATATAAAACTGTATATATATATATATATATATATATATATATATATATATATATATATATATATAGTACCTCTCAATGGGATACATCCATCTGTAATGGACAAGACCTCCCTTTCTAGCTTCAGCCGGTAAATGCACAGCCAGATGTACCATGACATCAAAGAAAGCGGGTGCAAAATTCGCTTCAGCTTGCATAGATTATCACGATTCCTCGCTCAAGGTCGTCAATAACAGATGTGCTTAATGTCCTCTGACACAATTGTTTAAAGAAGCCACATAGATCAAGTACGACGTCACATACATTCGGGGGGAGATAAGGTCGAATGCCAACAGGAAGGAGAATCTCGAGCAGCACATGACAATCGTGACTCTTTAATCCCGTTATTGTATCATCTCTGACCCAACGCCCAATATTGGATGCATAATTATCAGGGAATTTAACCATTTTCAGCCAATCACATAATGATTTTCTCTCCGATTGATTGAGCACATAACTAGCAGGAGGCTTAATAAAACCTCGAGAGGAGTCTTGTAAATACAATTCACTGCGAATTCTAAGATCTTGTAGGTCCAATCTAGCATTTACAGTGTCTTTTGTCTTACCCGGAATATTGAATAGTGTACCCACTAAACTCTCACAAATTTTTTTCTCTATATGCATTACATCCAAATTATGTCGCAAACTCAGAGTCCCCCAATATTCTAACTCAAATAAAATACTCTTTCCTGTCCAATTCAACTCTTCAGGTAACCGTTTTCGATTTTTATCTCTATTATTAGGATGTTTACCTGGTGTGCTGTCTTTGAGATGTTGATGTTGGTAAAGTATGTCAAATGCAGACAATCGACTGGGCTTACTCTGAGGTTCATGTTGCCCGTTAAATAATTTACTCCTCCGCCAAGGATGACTCGACTCAAGAAATCTCTTGTGCCCCGTGTATCCGATTTTATTCCGTAATCGTTACGAAGGTGTATGATCCGCACAAACTGGACATGCCATGTATCTCTTAGTGCTCCATCCAGATAATGAACCATAGGCTGGAAAATCAATAATGGTCCATAATAATGCGGCATGCATCTGAAAATACTGCTCTGAAGCTGCATCATAGGTATGCACACCCACATTCCATAATGTTTGTAACTCCCGATCAATGGTCTCAAGTAAATATTTATATCTTTACCAGGTGAACGTGACCCAGGGATAAGCAATGACATAAACATGAACGGATCGTTCATACATTTCCATGGAGGTAAGTTATATGGAATGACAATAACGGGCCAGATGCTATAAGAGTTGTACATATTCCCAAATGGGTTAAAACCATCAGAGGCAAGACCTAACCTGACATTACGGGGGTCCTCAGTGAAACGGGGGTACATGTCATCAAATTCCTTCCATTCGGTTCCGTCCGCAGGATGTCTAAGTATGCCCTCCGCACCGATCCTCTTTTCATGATGCCACATCATATCAGTCGCTGTGTGTCGTGACATGAACAATCTCTGCAGCCTGGGCGTTAAAGGGAAATATCGCAATATCTTTTGAGGCACTTTCTTCCCCATACCACGGACTTTGTACCGACTTTCACCACATATCGGACAATGTTCAAGATTCATACTCGCACGAAATAATACACAATCAAACTTACAAGCATGAATGGATTCATACCCCATTCCCAGATCACGCAACATTTTCTTTGCCTCGTAGTACGACTTAGGCAATTAGCTTCCAACCGGTAACTTTGGGCCAGTAACTCTAACATCATATCGATACTTTTGTTGGTCATTCTGTTGATCACTTTAATGTGTAATAATTTCACAACGAAATTCAAGATCGACATTCCAGCACCTTCGAATGGAATTTTTTTTGCCTCATCAAGTAGTTCACTAAATAAATTTTGATCATTTCCACCTAATACTGGCATGTCACCACTAACACTATGACCAAGTTGTGGACCTTGTAAGTCATGTAAAATATCGGTGATCTCATCGTTTGCAGGTTGATTGTAACTACTGCTCCCTTCGCCGACATCAAAAAACCGTGACTGAGAATGATACTGCTCACCGTGATAAATCCACGTACGGTAAGTTAGTGATATTCCTGGCATGTATAAATGATTATGAACTTCATCTAACCGCTTCCTTTTCCTATTCAAACAATTTGCACATGGACAACGAACACGACCTTATGCATCAATATGTTGCTTTGCGACTTCCATAAACTCAGACACTCCATTACGATATTCAACACTCAATCTATCCAGAGAGCTCATCCAATTTCTATCCATTTCAGCAGAATACCTAAATATATAATATAATTATTAGATATCATTTTACAGTAATCAACATTACTAATTCAGTAATACTTTATTTAAGCATATATATATATATATATATATAATATATATATATATATATTTGGTTGATAAATTAAATAGTTTACAAAAAAATTATATTTTATTAATTAATATACTTACTCTACATATATGAATCATAAATCACTAACAAACAACATATAAACAACATATATAATCATAAAAATTGAAAATAATAAAGAAATATGAAAGAACAATTACCTTATCGGAAATTGATTACAATTGTATTGAAAATTTTTAGGAGAGATGTGAGGCTATAGAGTAGAAATTCTCAGATTTCAGAGGATGAAAATGAAGAGAATGAGAGAAAAAACATAGGGGGAGAAGGGTTGGTGACAATCTGCATTTTAACCTATCTTTAGCGTCGAATATTCAAATTCGACGCTAATTGTTGAGGTTTTTAGCGTCGAAATCGTTTTTTCGACGCTAAATATCAAAAAATTAGCGTCGAATTTAATTTAGACGCGAAAGAATCAAGGATCTGTCGGTGGAAACTTCGTAAACCTTTAGCGACGATATATTTTCGACGCTAAAAGTATATTTGTGGCGTCGACTCCATTTTTTGACGCTACAAGTGTAATATTTGGCGCCAAAAATTATTGCAATAATAGAATTATTCAGCGTCGAATATTATTCGACGCTAAAGTACTGCTTTTAGCGTCGAAAAAAGTTTTCGACGCTAAAACATTAATATTCTGCGTCGAAGTTTTATTCCGTCGCTAAAAATATGACATATAGCGTTGAAGTTTTATTCTGTCGCTAAAAATGTGACATATAGCGTCGAAAATGGTATTTGACGCTAAAAATATGACATATAGCGTCGAAAATTATATTCGACGCCAAAAGTGAGTTTTCGCGTCGAAACAGTATTCGACGCTAAATATTTGGACGCTAAAAACCATAATTCTTGTAGTGGAAATTTGATTGTCTTAATTAGCATAATACTTGTTTGACAATGATATGGGTAAGGGTGGCCTCGCCCACATCCACACTGGCGGCTGGATGGAGATCACAAATTTGAACCAAAATAAGAGACATCAAATCTAAATAAAGTTAATAATCATTCTAATAAAAAAGATAAAAAAAAAATATCTCTTTTATCCATATGAAGTCATATATTTTAGAAATTCAGCTAAGGTCCCTAAAATTTAGGGCCGCCCCTGCCCTGCCCAGCCCAACCCGCTAAACTATCAATTTAAAGAATAATAATGAATTATTAAATATTATTTAAAATTAAAAATTCTAAAAATAAAAATATATATTTAAATTAGGGGTTGCAAAATGAATCAACGAATCGAATTTGTATCGAATCCTAAACGAATCGAATCAAAATGTGATAGATTCGTATTCGTTTCGTTTATTAAACGAATCATAATATCAGGATTTGTATTCGATTCATTTAATAAACGAATCGAATCGAATTGACTCATTTATTAAACGAATTTATTTTTTCAAACCCGTATTCGCTATAAAGCGAATCGAATTGAACGAATAAACGAATCATGACCCAAATTACAACCCCTAATTTAAATAAATGAAACCATAAACAACTCTAAGTTACTCAACAACTTCCAAAACCCTAGCCACATCCTGGGCCACATGGTGGTAGGTTGGGGTCTAGGATTTGGTTAAGTCCCAAATTTAATAAAAATAAAAATTTATAGATACATGTGTTAGGATTTTGTATGAATATATTAGCTAATTTTTTTTTGATAAAATCACTAAAAATTAAATTATAATATCTCAAATATAAGAAAATCTAATACCCATTGCAACAAAGAAATCAAAAAATATATATTTTTATTGGTAGTGACGACATATTTTAAAATTTTCTAAATCTTCTTAAAACTCAGGATATCCTGGACTATAGGATTGGTTGAAAGATCTGCATGGCTTGAAGGAACAAAATGTAATAGGTCATATCTATAAATATAATCCATACATTCTTTAATCTCTGGTTGTAGACCCGGCCGGCGGTTCGGTTCCGGTTCGGAACCGAACCGAACCGGCCGGTTTCCGATTCCACACTTAAGTGGAACCGAAACACCGAACCGAACCGGAACCGTACGGTTCGGTTCCAGTTCGGTTCGGTTCAAAAATAAATTTTTTTTTTTGAAAATTAATAAAAATAAATGAAATGAATTTTATAAATAAAAAAAATTTATTACATTGAAGAGCTTGAGTTTAAATTTTTAAAAATTTAAGTTGCCTACGTATCCTCCAAGGGTGAGAGGAATCAAAGCTCACGTAGTTCCATTACATGTTTTAGTCTTTTAGACATATCCCCTTTGTAAATTATAATTTTACAATTATCAATCATCATTATCAGTTGATCCTTCGGCTCCGGTTCCACTTGCACTTGTTGCAGAAGCATTATCGAATAAATCTTCAAAATCATCGGGGGCATCTTCTTGTTGTCTCAGATCAGCTCGAGTCCAATCATCAACACAAGTTGTTGCTTCTAGAGTGCTTGGCACTTAACTTCTCTTCTCCGTGATTGTGCACTGGCACTAGGGCCGCTCTCTTAGGTTGACATATTTGACATAATGTTCTCAGATGAGCTTGCCATTTTTGTTTGAGAAATTAGGAAGAAAAATAAGAAAATTGAATAATTGCGATGCGAATAATAACAAATTAACAAATAAATGAATTGAGATTGAGAATAAGAATATAAGATTAAGATTATAAGAGAATTGTATTGAAGTAAGATTGAGAATAAGAGATTATAGAAAATGAGAGAGTTGAGAATTTGGTGTGATGAAATTATGAAAAATGAATCATATTTATAGAATTTTAGAATTTTTTTGATACCAAAAATGCTCCTAAATATAACCGTTTTATTACCGTTATTAGGGGTACATTAGTAATTTATATTTTATATAATAAATAATTTTTTTTTAATTATTTTTTTTTATTTGGGCAGGGAGCCAAACGGCTCCCTGCCCGGTTCCACCGGTTCGAGTTGGGGTGGAACCCCAATCGAACCGGTCTCATTCCGGTTCGGTTCCGGTTCCGAACCGGAACCTTGGCCGGGTCTATCTGGTTGGAAGTATCTTGAAATTCCAAGGCGTCGCAACCGATCAACAGCCCAAATATGTTCGAAAAGATCAACCGGATACACGTTTGGGACTAAATTAAATTACAAAAGTGGCAAATTAGAAACCAGACAAATTAATTTGGAAAGTGAAACTGATAGAAGTTTATACCTCCACCATTAAATATATTTTATCATTTTTTGTTCTTTAAATATATTTTATATTTCCATTTTTCAACAATGCTGATTTTGGCATGTGATATGAATGTGTATCTTACTTGGAAGTGATGGGATGCATCAAATCAAAAAGACACCACAAGTTAATCAATGTTTGTATTTTTAATTATTTTTGTTAGTGTACATTTAAAGGGGCACTAGAAAGCATTTGTTTTCACCTAATTAAGCCATTAAATATCATGATCATTATACTAAAATTAGACAATCTGAATTGAAAAATAAAAATAGCTATTAAAAGAAAATAATAAAAGAATCACAAACGAATAAACGAATCCATGACCTTAAATTCGTATTCGATTCGTTTAATAAACGAATCGAATCGACCCATTTATTAAACGAATCCATTTTTTCAAACTCGTATTCGCTTTAAAGCAAATCGAATCGAATGAATAAACGAATCATAACCCAAATTGTCACCCCTAATGACATGGGTAAGGGTGCCCTTGCCGACATCACACTGGCGGTTGGATGGAGACCCCAAATTTGAACCAAAATTAGAAACATCAAATCTAAATAAAGTTAATACTCATTCTAATAAAACTATCTAAAAATATATCTCTTTTATCCATATGGAGTCATATATTTTTGAAATTCATCTAAGGTCCCTAAAATTTAGGGCCGCCCCTGCCCAACCCAACCCGCTAAACTGCTAATTTAAAGAATAATAATGAACTATTTAATATTATTTAAAAAATTAAAATACTAAAAAAAAAAAATATATATTTAAATTAGGGTGCAAAACGAATCAACAAATCGAATTTGTATCGAATCCTAAACGAATCGAATCAAAATGTGATGGATTCGTATTCAATTCGTTTATTAAACGAATCGAATACAAATATTCATTTACTCATGATATTATTTAATATCATAATTGATTTACATTGATTCTTCATAAATATATACATATAAAATATGTAATTAACATATTTATTAAAAATATCTCACCAAATATTGAAAATATATTTTTTCTATAGTAATTAGCCATAATTTCTCGAATTTTATTAAAAAATAACAATAACTATTAAAAATGAATCTTAAACGAATAAATGAATTAATGAGCTTAAATTCGTATTCGATTCATTTAATAAACGAATTGAATCGAATTAACCCATTTATTAAACGAATTCATTTTTCAAACCTGTATTCGCTTTAAAGCAAATCAAATCGAACGAATAAATGAATCATTACCCAAATTACCGCCCTTAATTTAAATACATGAAATCATAAACAACTCTAAGTTACTCAACAACTTCCAAAACCCTAGCCCCATCCAGGGCCACATGGCGGTGGGTTAGGGTCTAGGATTTGGCTAGGTCCCAATTAAATAAAAATAAAAATTTATAGATACATGTGTTAGGATTTTGTATGAATATATTAGTAAATATTTTGATAAAATCACTAAAAATTAAATTATAAGATCTCAAATATAGGAAAATTTAATAACCATTGCAATCAAGAAATCAAAAATATTTTTTATTATTGGTAGTGACGACATATTTTAAAATTTTCTAAATTTTCTTAAAACCCAGGGTCGTCTGGACTATAGGATTGGTTGAAATCTGCATGGCTCGAAGGAACAAAATTTAATAGGTCATACCTATAAATATAATCCATACATTCTTTAATCTCTGGCCGGAAGTATCTTGAAATTCCAAGACGTTGCAACCGATCAACAACCCAAATATGCTCGAAAAGATCAACCGGGTACGTGCCTGGGACTAAATTAGAATACAAGAGTGACAAATTAGAAACCACACTAATTAATTTGGAAAGTGAAAATGATAGAAGTTTATACCTCCCCCATTGAATCTTTGGAAAACTTTAGTTAAATATTTGAAGCAATTTTCATCTTTAGTTTGCATAAGAGCATAGGCAGTGGATGCTGGAGAGAACAAAAATGAACCATCTTGGCATTGTAAATTTTAGAAGCTTTACCCAATTGAGGTCAGCCATTCCTTCCAAGCTATGGAGTAGTGTTGTGGGCACATTATGCATGATGTCCTTTGGTATCCTATCTCATATTTACAATAATTTCATTACATGCACACATGTAATGGTAACGCTGTACCTATATATATATACTTTAAAAATATATATGTATGGAAACAAAATTAGTATAAACATATACCTTGCGAGCTTTAAGTTTCTCTTGGCGTAGATCTTTGCAACACAGGAGAGTCATAAGGTATATCGATTTCTAAACTACGGGCGAGTTCTAGAAGGGAAGGGAAAGCAACTTCAAAGCCGATGGGCATGTGCTCATCATTTTCATTTTCAAGCTTCGATATGTTTTCTTTTAAATACACCAATCCTGATAAGGCATGCATATGTCATTAATTAGTGTATTGATTAACGATCTTTAAAATGGAATAATAGATGATATGATTAAGCAAATTAAGAACCTTTTTCACAATTATCCGGATGGATATTCCAAGATTTGAGTGCAACAACACAAGCTAAAGTGTTGATCAAGCGATCGTAGGCGGAAAACAAATGAAGGTCACCCCAAGAGCCATCAAGGAGTTGATTGTTGGCAATCCATTGAAGGGCTGATGGGAATTGAGGAGCACCACTGCCTTGAACAAGAGCTACCCACGCAGTATCATAAGCCGAAATGCTTATCTCTCCATCCTCCATGGAACCCAACATTGATTTAATTTTATGGACACCTTCCTTTATCTCATTTGATATACGTTCCTGCATTAGTTTAATTAGCAACATATAATTTCAGTTTCCTTTATTGAACATAATTAATAATATCAAAAATGGAAAAAAAATAAAGTTTTGTTAATATTTAACTTGTTTCATTCACCTCTATTGCTTCTTCTTCTATGCCATCCTCCCCAATTTCTTGACACTTAATCACTGGCCGACTGTTTCGAAACACGTCCGCATATTCTGTAAAGTAACAACACATTATTTACTTATTTGTCTTTAGCCTGGAAAGGCCAAACATTTATTAAAAAATATTAATAAAATAATTAGTTTTCTTTTTTATGTTTGGTTAAAAGTCAATCTCTTATACAAACAAAAATAAAAATAAAAATTAATATATATATATATATATATATATATATATCAAAACTACTAAAAAATAAGTAAAATTATATAATTTTAGTTAATTATTATTTGTTTTTTTTTTTGTTTTTTTTAAAAATATAAATATCATTGCTCTAATTTAAACCACACTTTATGGAATATTATTATTATTTCACTCAAAGAATGGATTATGTGTGAGACGCCCCATACGTCGGGATTTCTATAGATTGCTTTATAGCGAAATTTGAGTTTTCATTATGATGTTTGTATTGAGATTTTGGGAATAGATTGTAGTTATGCATATACGATTCTTAAACAATTTTGAAGAAGGGTTTGAGTATCTTATATTGATCTTTATTTCGTTGTTTTCATTTAGCTCCACTCACTGGGTTTGTTAAGACTCACCCCTCCCCAATACAGTTTTGTAGGATACTCTAGCTGGTGAGCCTAGTTTACTTTTAGAGATGGGGATTAGGGACGAGACTAGCACTACAGTCACTATTTGGGTTGGTCCATTATGTATAGTCTTACATTCATGTAGAATGTAGCTATGGTTTGATGTGATATCAGTTATGTATAAATGTAAAGAATCTTGTAAAAATCTTTAACTTACATATGTATGAAATTTTGTTGTTTATGGAGTTGATTACAAATCATTGTGTATGTGCATATTGATACATCATTCAATCACAGGGTAATATCTGCGCATTATAACAATATCAGTCAAAGGTTTAGGTGACAGTAGAATATGTTACTTGCAGGTAACCTATCCGAATCCGGGATGTTGCAATCTAATCAAATTATATATCGCATAAAATATACATTAGATATAAAAATATACTTATATGTGTAGCGTTACAAATAATCTGTATTAATTATAATTAATTGCCATAATGCTCTACGAGTATACTTTATTAGTGAAACTCTCTAGGTTAAGGTATATCTATCACGAAACATAATCCATTTTCGTAATTCGTCCACTCATAAATTATGATGACCATAAATAATTATGCTAAAGCATATAAGTCGATGTCTAGACATTCCGTATAGTCATTCTATCATAGGTTATCTAAATTGTACTATAAATATATAAGAAGTATCAAATCTGCTATATGTACAATTTATCTATGTTGTGACATATTCATGATTCTTTAGATAAATACTCGAAACTTATTTCTACAGTATACATCGGCTAAAGATTTAAAAGGTCACGAAGTGGACACCTAAATCTCGTACACGGGACTAATAGATCCTCTTCAGATACATCACATGATATCATGAGTATCAGCCCACACCCAACAAGCAGGTGGAGCTTTGGTCTATATTGACCGGTGATGTGACTGTTGTCAAAGTGTGGAGGATCACTCATACATATACAATGATATCTCAAGTCCAATGACCACATATATTATTCGACTCGGGAAGATTCCTATTGACGTTGATATACCATCTATTAGGAATACTTTCAATAAGTCATTAAGAGCTTATCAAATGAACACCTACATGTCTATACGATTCTCTCAAGACTCATGGTTACTGGAATAAACCATCAGATCAAATCTTGATATGAAATGTATCGGTCTCAATAGATTTTATTAATCAACATGTGTAAGCAAATCTCGACCAGGAACTTTATTTGAGAATATACTACAAGTAGTGATACCTCACATTGTCAATTAAAATCTCGTTGTAACTATATGATTATTGTATATTCTCAGGTTGTAACTGTATGATTATTGTATATTCTAATATATATATATATATATATATATATATATATAAACTAACCTCAGTTAGTTTTGATCTAAACTGATTAGATCGAATATGTATATAAAATATAAGAGATGGTACCATTAAATGGGTAATATTATGGAAAAAAGTGACTTCTCATATTGATGAACAAGTCATAAATACGATAAAAATTGGCGATCAGAGCCTCAAACCAAACACGATTGACTGAACTTGAAAATTTGGTTAACCGATCTTTCAAATTTAAAAACTTTCTCACTATCTCCCAATTTTTTTTTAATAATTTAAAAACTAATTTATAACCATATGAATATGTTATTGCAGACACTGAAGAGAGATTCTATGGATAGAAAATTACATCAAGATATGTAGCTTTTGGCCTTGAACATTCTTTAGTGAGCAATTATCAGATTTACTTGGTAATCCAATGACCATAATTTTGAACTGTTTCGTCTTTGGTGTAAAATAAGACAATAATTATCACATAGCATTCCCCCTACCAATTTTGATTCTTATGGTTAAGTTCATTTTGGCCATGAACAAATCATGATTTCTTTAAATGCTTTTAGAGAATTCAGCCTTTATAAATCTCACAGAAGTGACCTCGCTTCTCACTTAAAATAAGTGATCTTCTATTATGAGTGTCATGACATATTCTCCTTAAACTATTCTTAAGATATAGTAACCATTAAAAGCTTATTTTATCCTTAACCCATGGCAGATAGCATTGAGTCATCATAGAAATGGATTAGAGTTTCTAGCTCCGTAGTGCTTCATTTAAATTAAATAAAATTTAAGTTATCCGTTTAAAACCAATATCTTGGGATCTCCAGTCATTTAGGTTAGGTTTCCATTAAAGTAATTCATTAGATATAGGCATTAAATCCATTCATCTCCATGACACTTGCTCTTTACGTAAACCTCTACTAAATGGATCCGCTAGGTTTTCCTATGATTTGACATAATCTATTGAGATTATTCCGTTTGAGGGAAATTATCTTATAATATTATGTTTTTGACGTATGTGTCTAGATTTACTATAATACATTGTATTTTGAGCTCTTCTAATAGCCAATTGACTATCACAATATATACTAATTGCTAGCATATTTTTGACTAGTATGGAATATCCTCCAAAAATATCGAAGCCATTTTGCTTCTTCTTCTACTTTATCTAACGCTATGATTCAGATTCCATAGTGGACTTAGCAAAACATATTTGCCTTGAGGATTTCCATGACAGTGCTCCACCTCTTAATGTAAATACAAATCCATTAGTGGACTTTGAGTAATTGGTGTCCGATATCAAATTGACATCATTGTATCCTTCTAAGACAGATGGATATTTAATAGGGCAGTCATATTCGTTCCTTAAAGGTTTCGTATCGCATCACCTCACCATAATAGCCAACCTGCATTTTAAATCTGAAATCCACTTGCACAACTAGATGATCTGCTTATATTGTAACATCATTAATGGTAATGTGTAAAATAGTACATTGTATATAATTTTGGGTGGAATAATGAACTCAAAGTTTTCAGATAATTTCATACACAAATCATTCTTTGGGTGGATGAACGATAATTACCACAAGGGCAAAATTAATTTTTTAAAGTTTTCCTAATAGAGTCTAATACCATAAATGATAAGGTGTAAAATTGATATAATATTTGTAGCTTTGGATGGAAAATGAACTTATTCAAAGTATTCAGCTAATTTCACACAAAAGCCAAACTTTGGGTGGAAAAATAGTAATTTTCGTATAAATATTTATATAACCTTCTTGATAAGGAAAGGAAATTAATACGTTATGCTGTGTCATCAAGTAAATACTAATTTTGGTAAGAGAATTAGTTATTCGTTTTAGAGAGAGAAGCATTTTTAGAGAAAAATATTTTGGTCGAAACCATCCACTATCTAGTGATCATATTGGACTCTTATTATTTTGGCCTCCAGTCGGGTAGGACTACAAGAGTGGTAGAGTGTTAGGGTTGGTACTTCGAATGCCAATCCGGATCGTATTTATGTCTGATTCATAAATACAGACAGTTTCATTTTCCATAATATTATTAATTTTTACTGGTAGCACCATTGTCTTTTATACACTTATTCGATCTAATCTGATTACGATTAGATCGAAACTGAATCTGGTTCGGTGATACGTGTGTATTAGACAAAGACCCTAGGATTTGTAATATAGTGCGCAGTTACAACGTAGTTTGTAATTGACATTGGGAAGTGCACTATAAGATGTATATCCTTAAATAAAGTTCCTGGTCAAGATTTACTTACACGGGTCGGTTAGTAAAATCCGCCGAGACCAGTACATGTCGTATATCGTGACTTGGTCCGATGGTTTATCCCAGAGAACCATGAGTCTCGGGAGACTCGTATAGACATGTAGGTGTTTATTTGATAAGACACTGAACGACTCACCGAAGGTTTCCTAATAGATGGTACACCAACGTCAATAGGAACCTTCTCGAGTTGAGCGAGCATAGTGGTCCTTCGACTTGAGATACCATTGTGGATATATGAGCTATCCTCCACACTTTGATGGCAGTCACGTCAACGATCTATTCATGATCAGACCTCCGCCTGTTCGTTGGGTGTGGACTGATGCTCATGATATCCAGTGCGTATCAAGATAGGATTCGTCAGTCCTATGTACAGGGCATAGGCATCCAACACGTGTTTATGATCTAGTAAATCCATGGCCGTGGTATAACGTCGGAAACCAGTTCCGAATGTTATTTAGAGATCGTAAATTAAAAGTCGACTGTATTATACCGAACGGATTTGACGTTCTCATCTATATCCCAGGTATAATACGGATGTCCTGTGACGGAGGGATTATACGTATGTTATGACCTCGACTTGCATAGTTTAGCGAGATTATCCGTGGTCGTCATAATCCATGAGTGGATGGATTATGGACACGAAATTGGATTTCATGACGGATAAACCTAAACTTAGAGAGTCCCACAATATGAAGTGTACTCGTTGAGCACTTGGGCAACACGTTATGGATAATATTGATTATTCATAATATTTTACCGGATTAAATTAGTTAATTCGAATAGTTTAATCAGTAAACAAAATTACACATGCTGAGATTATTTTAATTTGTATTTGTATTTGATACATAATTAGATTAGATACACATTAATGGGAAAATTATTTGATGACACATGTAAATTAAATAATAATTGTTTGACGTTTATTATTTGATTTAAATGTGTAAAAGTTGCATTATTATTTAAAATATATTAATAGTAATATATGGTAAATATTATGCCATGTGTCATAATCTTTTGCGAAGTCTTTTATTTTAATTAAAATTGTTTTAATTATTGCCTTTTAAAAGGACTATTATTCACGCCACTTTTTGTTTATTGTTCAAAAGGGAAATTGTTTTTCATTTATTAATAAAAAAGCAGTGGTGTTGACTAAAAGTTTTACTCTCTCCTTCACGCCATTTTATATTTAAAGGCCATTTATTGTTTCTTTTTCTTCTCTAAGAGAAGCCACTGCCGAGAGCTCTAAAAAACAAAATGGGTTTCATTTTTTTGATGAAAAAAAGTGAAGAAAGAAGGAAAATTAAGAAACAAAGCTAAGGATACATGGATTAAAGGTAATTCTACAATTCCTAAGCTTGAAAAATATTATTTTTCTTATTTCTTGATGATATAATGATATCTAGGGTTTCTTCTTTTTCATTTAATTTGGGGCTTTTGGTTGTTGTGAATGGATTGGAAGTTAGAATGCATGTGTGAAGCTTAATTGGGTGGAATTAGTGTAATTCTAGGCCAATTTCATCAATTGTTGTTAGACAACCTTGTTGCCATTCTAGAGTTGTTTGAGCCACTCTAAAATAGCCTAGAATTGTTCTAGAATTTTTCATATGTTGTGGGACTTCTTTGGTGCATGATTAATTAGATTAATCCTAGTGAAAATTTGGATTTAAGCATGAATTTTTAGCATTTTCTGTCACTGTTTCAGATCTGGAATTTTCAGTGTATATATTGATGTATTTGATGTTAAATAAATGTTTTGGATGTAATTTGGGAGTTGGAACAATTGCCGGAAAGTGTTTCCGACTTGAAATAGGCGAAAACGGTCAAAAACGGCGTTACCGGGTGGATTTTGAGCCAACCGGGTGACGGCTGTGAAAAACAGTGATTTCGTCACTGTTCGGGCAGCCCATGAACTGCCCCGACACTATTGGATCTGACATGGGCAGTTTCCATAAGTGTCGGGTAGTCGGTTCGGTCAAAAATGCGTTTTAGGTAATTTTACGGAAAAACGGTTTTCGTAAAAGTTTCGCGAGTTTTCACCATATTTATGTTGATATTTGATATTAAATAAATAGGTTTAGGTGAAATATGAATAAATTATTCATATTAGATGTTGATTAATTTATTCGGTATTTTGAAAAAATTTTAAAATACGATTTCGCCCGAACCCGCACTTCCGTTGCGCCCATCGCCCAAAACCCCAACATAAAGCTCTCCCAACAAATATTTTAATGCAACTGTATTCCCAAATGTTGAGGTCCTTGGTTAAAAAAATCAAATTCTTTTTCTTTTCGTCAAAAAAAAAAAGATCAATAAATGAACAAACCATCGAATTGAGTTACATTTAATCATGCATTTTTCTGCTAGACTAATGTAGTATTTGTTGTTAAAATTAGCGTCATTAAACAGCAATAAACATGCAAATCAAACAGATCAAACTACCAAAGTAGATCTAGATGCAAAACCCTAAAACCAGAAAACTTAAAGACAAACCTGGAAATTGAGATTACAGAAACAATCCAAGTTGAGAAGATCTCTGTCCTTAAGAACTTATTGGCCCCGTCACAGGTGCTCTACGGATACGAATTGCCAACGTTCTCCCAGGATAACTTGGATACTTCTTATTTAAGGAGCACTCCTTAACAAGTATGAAAAACTCAGAAAATGGTGGATCTCCTCTCAAAAAAAAAAAAAAAACAAAAGCACAAAACCCTTAAAATCGGATTTTTTTGTTGTATATTTTCTGTATTTTCATTTGGAATAAAAGCCTTCTTTTATAAGGCATGGAGGGGTGCCAATAGGGCACCCCTTGGGGTGGGTTGCAACCCTTCAAGGGTTGCAACCTCTCATACACCCCTTGACAATCCCAATGATATACATATACATATCTTATTTAATGAACGAATTTGAAGAATTTACAACAATCCCCCACAATTCTTCAAATATTCATTCAGGCACGTGAGAGAGATACCGTGAGCTAAAGCTGCATCGAAATAGGTAGCTTTCGCCTTGAACCTTTCCTAGTGAGTGACAATCAGATTTACTTGGCAAACACAGTGACCCATAGTCTTGAACTGTTCTGCCGTGGTGTAAACCAAGACAATTGCCAACACACAGCTTTAATTCGACCATTTTCCCGTTCTACGGTTGTGTTCATTTTGGCCCTGAACAACGGTCCTGGATTCATCAAGCACTTTAGGGTAACCCGCCTTTAAAGGTTCACATGGAAGCGGCCTCACTTCTTACTTGAAATAGGTGATCTACTATGAAGAGGTAATCTGTCTTTACCCCCATTAGGACTCATCTCCTAATATAGTGATCATTAAAAGCCTTAGCTTATCCTAACAATGACAGACAGCACTCAGCGTCATTATCGGAATAGGAAAGAGTACGAAACTCTTCAGTGTTTGTTTTGAATTGCACAAAGTTTCTGTTGTCCCTTTTGAACCTAGATCTTGGGATCTCCAGTCAGCTAGGTTGGGTTTCCACAGTGACAATTCTTAGATTATAGGCTTCAAGCCCATTCCCCTCGATGAATTCTCAACTTGCTCCCGAGGTAAACCTTTAGTTAGTGGATCCGCTAGGTTTTCCTTCGACTTAACATAATCGATCGTTATTATGACACTTGAGAGCAGTTGACGTATGGTATTATGTCTCCGACGTACGTGTCGAGACTTTCCATTATACATTGTATTTTGGGCTCTCCCAAAGCCGATTGGCTTTCACAATGTATGCTAATCGTTGGCACCGATTTGGCCTAACTAGGAATATCCTCCACGAAGTTTCTAAGCCATTCTGCTTCTTCCGCTGTTTTGTCTAATGCTATGAACTCAGATTCCATAGTAGACCGGGCAACACATGTTTGCCTCGAGGATTTCCATGACACGGCTGCATTACTAAGTATGAAAACAAATCCACTCGTGGATTTGGAATCCACCGTATCAGATATCCAGTTAGCATCGCTGTATCCTTATAGTACAGCAGGATATCGCTTGTAATGTAGCCCATATTTTGAAGTTTCTCTCAATACCTCAAAACTCTTACTATGGCTTCTAGTGGTTATGTCCTGGATTGCTCGTATATCTGCTTAGCCGATTCACAGCTTGAACGATATCAGTTCGTGTGCAATTCAGAGATATATATCAGACTTCCGATGATCCTTGAATACTCTAATTGCGATATGCTTAAACCAGTATTCTTTGATAAAGGAAGAGTTAGGTTAGCTACTCCCAAATCTTTCATATCAAATTTACTGGATAACACTTTCTTGGTAGACTGAATCAACTCATGATTATTACCATTATCAGCATATCGTCTACATAGAGACATACACAACATATCATTCTTGAGTTGATACACTTATCACACTCATCGGTTTTAAACCCACTTGACAACATCTCTTTGTCAATGTTCTCATGTCAATGTCTAGGTGCTTGTTTTAATCCGTACAAGGATTTTACAAGTTTGCACACCTTATGTTCTTATCCAGGAACATTAAACCTTCTGGTTGTTCCATGTAAGTCTCTTCATCCATTCACCATTCAAGAATGACGTCTTTACATCATTTTGATGTATTTCAAGACCAAATATAGCAGCATTCTACTGATGTGATACGAATCACTGGTGGATAGGTGTCAAAGTAACAAGACATTCTTTCTGTCTATAATCTTTTATGACAACCTCGCCTTGTACTTATCTATTGATCCATCCTTTTCATCTTTCCATTTGTAGCCCAGTGGCTTACAACCTGGAGGAAGATCAACAAACTCCCAAGTATGGTTCTGTAGGATTGAATCAATCTCACTGATAGTCGCCTCTTTCCACAGAGGTGCCTCCAGAGAAGACATACTTCTTTATAGCTTTGAGGCTCATTTTCTAACAAATAAGTCAGAAAATCGGATCTGACTCTTGGTCAACCTGATCACTGTCCTTGACAGTATCAACAAATCTTTTTGAGAGACTATCTTCTTTGTCTTTCCTTACAAGGAAATGTCTCTTCAAAAATATTGCATTCTTTGACTCAATCATCACACTTGGATTGATGTTAGGAATCTCATACTTGTGTGCCAAGAATCGATATGCATTACTGTTGCAAGTATATCTGATGAATATACAGTCAACAATTTTGGGTCCTATTCCACCTTTTTAGGTTTAGGAACCATCACCTTGGCAATTGGCAAGACACCCCCACATTTTCAGATATTTGTAGGAAGGTACATAACTTTTCCACAACTCATATGGTGTCTTGTCTAATCTCCTGTGAGGAAGCTTGTTCAGAACGTAGTTCGCGGAAAGCAGGGCTTCCCCCCACAAGTTCTGAGGTAAGCCAGAACTAGTCAACATGGCATTCATCAATTCCTTCAACGTTTGGTTTTTGCACTCAGCAATCCCATTGAGGAGAATAAGGAGCAGTGGTTTCGTGAATAATTCAGTGCACAGAACAATATTCACCGAATGATGAAACATATTCACCACCACTATCACTTCTGATTCTTTTGATTTACTTGCCATGTTGATTTGCAACTTCGTTCTCAGTGTATAAAGCTCTCAATAGCTTCATCTTTGCTCCTCAGCAAATACACTTAACGGAATCTTGTGCTTTCATCGATAAAAGTGACAAAGTACTTTTTACCGCCTATTATTTGCGCAATATTCATGTCACACACGTCAGTGTGTATAAGTTCCAAGGGTTCAGAACTTCGTTCGATGATGTTCTATGTATTTTTGCTTCAACACATGCCTCACACTCATGTTGGCTATCAATGCAAATTTAGGTATAAGGTTCATGTTAATTAATGTACGCATTGTATCATAATTAACATGTCCTAACCTCTCATGCCATACATTTTGTGACTCAATAATATAAGCAGAAGTTTCAGCTTTATTAATAGCACAATTGACAGTCATTGAAAAAACCCTCAGCGAGGTATCAGTTTCCTACATAGACATCATTTTTGGTCAATACAATCTTGTCAGAAACAAATACAAACCCGAGACCGAGTTCTCCCGAATATCTGGAACATGCAAACATTCTCATATGTAAGCTCCATTCCGGATATCATTTTCAGAACTACTGTGTCCTTGTCCAACCACTCTAGAGGTAGACGGGTTTCCCATTGTCAGATGATCGCCGCCATCGACCTTTCTGATACGAGGAAATATCTTGCTATCAGCACAGATATGACGAGTAGCCCTAGTGTCTACCCATCATTCTCTCGGATTCCCAACCAAGTTGGCTTCAGTTACCACTGCTGAGAGATTCATTTCTGAAATCTCATCAGTTAACTGCTCATCTTCAGCGACATAGGCCTCATTTTTCCTGCCATTGTCTTGAGATATCTTGTTTCTGCAGTCCTTTGTCATATGACCGCTCTTTTCACAGTTGTAGCACTTCCCATTGAACTTCTTGTTCGCTTGGGAAGAATCAGCTTCACTGCTCTTTCTTTTCTTGCTACCCTTTACATCCTCAAAGATGTTGGCCTTAGACTCCATAGTCTTGTAGATGGCCTTCTCGGACATCATCTTGTCATGTTCGATTCTCAATCGAACTCCAAGGTCTTCAAGGCTCATCTGCTTCTTTCTGTGTTGCAGATAGCTCTTGAAGTCCTTCCATGATGGAGGCATCTTTTCAATTATGGTGGAAACTTGAAACGTCTCACAGAGTTTCATTCCTTCATCCAGTATTTCATGAATGATCTATTGTTGTTCACCCAACTGAGACATCACCGTCCTTGAAACTACCATCTTGTAGTCCAGGATCTTACCCACAACAAATTTCTTTTGTCCGGCATCTTCGATTTTGTACTTCTTCTCGAGAGATTCCCATAGAACCTTCGCAGAAGTCATGCCTTGGTACACATTGTACAGGGTATTGTCAAGACCACCAAAAAGTAGTTCTTGCATAAGAAGTCTCCAGACATCCAAGTCTGTTCTCGCTCTTCCTTGGCCAATTCAGATTCACCCTCCACAGGACCCGGAGGATCTTTGAGGAATTTAGCCAACTGGAGACTTGTCAGGTAGAACACCATTTTACTTTGCCACTGTTTGAAATTTGCCCCACCAAATTTCTCCGGCTTTTCTGTGAGAGACCGGTACCGTGATATTTCCGCTAGCCATTTGTAACTGGAAATCAACAGGGTTCAATCAGTCTACGAAAGACAAATTGTACCACGATCAACGAATGATCTAGTTCAAAGTGATGTACTAGGTAGTCACTTGTTGTTCTAATGGATGAAAGTTCCAATAAACACAAGTCCTTGAATTTCAACTAAAGATACTTAAGGAAAATTGAATGAACGAATATTCTTCAAACATTTTTTCCAATAGAATCTTTTAGCAATTCAAAACCCAGATTTACACTCTTCCAATAGCACAATTAACACGATAAGTGTAGATATATATGTCAATCAAGATTGGATGGAATTACTTGTGCAAAATTACACTCTAAATCTCAACCAATTATGCAACAACCAATTAATTTCAACTTTATCACTATGTGTATGCTTGTGATAATTGAACAACTTAATAATAACTTAAATCTATACTACCAAGATTAATGTGTTTACAGTATATGACTAACCAAGTTAATATTAATTAAAGTTTGCAATTTATGATACTTCCAGGACAAAATCGTTAGTGTCACGTTCGTATCTACGTTCGAACGAGACTGTCCAGTGTGTGTGCGCGTTCGTTTTGCGTTTGATAACGCATTCGAACGATGTGTTTCCAGAGAGTTCACGTTCGAGTAGCGTTTGATAACGCGTTCGAACGGAATGATTCCAGAGAGTTCACGTTCGTATAGCGTTCGTGAACGCGTTCGAACGGAATGATTCCAGAGAGTTTGCGTTCGAGTTGCGTTTAGGACGCGTTCGAACGTTCTTAGGCAGAAGGCTTGCGTTCGAATTGCGTTTGAAGACGCGTTCGAACGTTCTTACGAAATTTCAGATTTTAAGCCTTCAAGTGCGTCGGGCGTTCGAACGCCCTACGGGTTTTTCATGCACAGTCTGAATTTTCCAGAAAATATTCAAACCCTAACATGCAAATTACTATCTAATAACACTATAGCAATAAGTTCTTAAGATTGTTGTTAAAATTAGCGTCATTAAACAGCAATAAACATGCAAATCAAACAGATCAAACTACCAAAGTAGATCTAGATGCAAAACCCTAAAATCAGAAAACTTGAAGACAAACCTGGAAAATGAGATTACAGAAACAATCCAAGTCGAGAAGATCTCTGTCCTTAAGAACTTATTGGCCCCGTCATAGGTGCTCTACGGATACGAATTGCCAACGTTCTCCCAGGATAACTTGGATACTTCTTGTTTAAGGAGCATTCCTTAACAAGTATGCGAACTCAGAAAATTGTGGATCTCCTCTCAAAAAAAAAAGAAAACACACAGCCTAAAATCGGATATTTTTTGTTGTATATTTTCTGTATATATCATTTGGAATAAAAGCCTTCTTTTATAAGGCATGGGGGGTGCCAATAGGGCACCCCTTGGGGTGGTTGCAACCCTTCAAGGATTGCAACCTCCCATACACCCCTTGACAATCCCAATGATATACATATACATATCCTATTGAATGAACGAATTTGGAAGAATTTACAACAATATTGATATTAAATCAAGCAAAAACAACGCTCTCTCTCTCTATATATATATCCCACATGTATTATGAAAATAAAAGGCAAAGCTAAGATTAAGAGAAAGGAGTTTTTCTTACTGGAGAAAAAGGGAAGATTATTGAAGGTGAAAGAAGATTGCCGCAGGCGACGGTTGATGGAGGAAGAAGATCGCGGCAGGCGGTTTCCGGGAACCACATGAGAGAAGACGAGGCTGGAGGAATAATGAGAGCACATGGTGATTTTTAATATTTTAAAAATTAATTTAGATGTTATTCTGAAGAAGAAGAAGATAGCACAAGTGACAAGTATTTAAAATTTTCATAAATAAGGCCCTAGGCCACAACCTCAGCCACATGTATCTCATAATCGGTTCTACGCATAACATAAAGTATAAAAAAATTTATTCTTAGTAAAGTTCAACTCATCCAAATATAAGAAAAACAGTAAACATAAGATCTTGACCTAAGTATTTATGATGGGCACGTGGAATATTAAAAAATTTAATATATTTAAAAGCCAATATAGTTTGGTGTAAGCGAGTGAAGTCGGAGTTAGTTAGTTATTTTGAGGATGATGATGTAGAGATTATTCTAGACTTTGATATTTTAATGTGGTAGAATAAAGTGAATAGAATAAAGTATCCTAAATTTATAATAAGTAGTTTATTTGTTGTAATTTTATTTTAGTATTTTTACTAATTTGATAATTGAACCAACTAAAAATTTAATTTAGAAGCAAATTTAGAAATTAAAATAAAAATATCCATGAATTTTGATATCCATATGGATAAAATCCATATCCATATCCATATCCAACTTTTAAAAATGGACATGGTCATGGATATGGATATGGATATCTTGGATAATTATGGATTTGGAGATTGATGTCAATTATCCATATTCAAATTGGATATTTGCCATCCCTATGAAGGAATAATGAGAGCTCATGATGATTTGTAATATTCTTAAAATTAATTTAGAAGTTATTCTCAAGAAGAAGATAGCACAAATTACAAGTACTTGAAATTTTTCATAATAAAGGTCCTAGGCCACAGCCTCGATGGCCTATATCTCTGATTTGGTTCTACGTATAGCATAAGGTATAAAAAAGCTTAGTCTTAATACAGTTCAACTCATCCAAATTCTAAGAAAAACACTAAACATAAGAGCTCAGTTTGAGGATTGATTCAATATCCTTTTTTTCCTCTACTATTTGATTTCTGCAACTAGTTTTTTTTTTTAATTAATTTAGATGTTATTCTGAAGAAGAAGAAGATAGCACAAGTGACAAGTATTTAAAATTTTCATAAATAAGGGCCCTAGGCCACAACCTCAACCACCTGTATCTCATAATCGGTTCTACACATAACATAAAATAATAAAAAAGCTCAGTTAAAGTTCAACTCATCCAAATTATAAGAAAAACACTAAACATAAGATCTTGACCTAAGTATTTATGATGGGCACATGGAGTGTTCACAAATTTAATATATTTAGAAGCCAACATAGTCGGTGTAAGCGAGTGAAGTCGGAATTAATTAGTTACTTGGAGAATGATGATGTAGAGATTATTCCGGACTTTGATGTTTTAATGTGGTAGAATAAGGTGAATAGAATAAAATATCCTAAATTTGTAATGTGTAGTTTATTTGTTGTAATTTATTTTAGTATTTTTACAAATTTGATAATTGAACCAACTATAAATTTAATTTGGAAGCAAATTTAGAAATTAGAATAAAAATATCCATGGATTTTGATATCCATATGAATAAAATCCATATCCATATCAAACTTTTAAAAATGGACATGGATATGGATATGGATATGGATATGAATATATTAGATAATTATGGATTTGGAGATTGATGTCAATTATCCCTGTTCAAGTTGGATATTTACCATCCCTATGGAGGCATAATGAGAGCACATGATGATTTGTAATATTTTAAAAATTAATTTAGAAGTTATTCTCAAGAAGAAGATAGTATTGTAAATTCTCTAAATATATAATATATGTGTAGGAGGGTCATGTCCATTGGGTTGTGCCTTATGGGAAAGACACAAACATATAGGGACATATCCTCTAATTTAGAAAGATGAGACTCTAGGCCTCAAAGGGCATATGGAGAGGGGTATAACCCTTGATAGGGTTGCACCCCACACCAAATGATGCCCTCAAAGGTACCCTTCCATGCCTATAAATTAAAAGGCCTTCAGTTCATTTGGCATCAAGAAAATTAGAGGCCTCGTACATTTGTCTTAAAGAGTCTTTTAAGTAAAAGAGAGTTTTCACCATTGTCTTTGTTCAAGATCTTGTTAAAGGAGTTACTCTTCTACAAGAAGCATCCAAGGAATCCTGGGAGAACATTAGCCACATAGCATCCGTAGAGCACCGAAGCCGGGCTAATAAGTTCTTAAGGACAGAGGCAACTCGACTTGGATTCGGTTTCATCATCATCTTCAAGTTTTCAGGTTTTTCTAAGTTTCATGGTTTTTGTTTAATATTGGCATGATAGTGGATAATCTATTTTTCTGATGCATGTTAATTTCGTTTAATGACACTAATATAACAATATTCTTAAGAACTTATTACTTTAAGTGTTGTTAGATGAGAATTTACATGTGTTAATAGCCATTTTCTGGAAAAATATATTCCCTCCATGAAAATACGCAAGAGCGTTCGAACGCCCGACGAACGCGTAGGCAAAAATTCTGATTTTTCGTAATCTCGTTCGAACGCGTCTTCAAACGCATCTCGAACGCAAGTCTTTTGCCAAAGAACGTTTGAACGAGTCTCCAAACGCAACACGAACATGAACTCTCTAGAACACTTCGTTCGAACGCATTTACAAACGCAACACGAACGTGAACTCTCTGAAAAACTTCGTTCGAACTCGTTTACGAACGCTACACGAACATAAACTCACTGGAAAGTTTCGTTCGAACGAATAAATGAACGTGACACTAACGAAATTAATCCTGGAATTACTTTTAGATTACAAATAGACCTAGATTAATTTATATTATCATAATATTAACTTAGTAAGATCATATATTGTATTACAATAAACTTGGTAGTATAGATTTAAGTTAATATTAGGGTGTTCAATTATCACAAGCATACACATAGTGATAAAGATGAAATTAATTGTGTGTTGCATACTTGATTGAGAATTAAAAGTGTAATCTTACACACGTAATTCTATTCAAGCTTTATTGATTAATACACATATACATATATAATTCTACACATATTGTATTGTGAATTGAAGTGTAATACTAAATTTGAATGTCTAAGATATTCTATTGAGAAAGTGTTTAAATGATATTCTGTTAAAAGGCGATAAGAGCCTAAGTGGGCAGGGATTTAAGTGGTTACTCCAGACCCCCCTCGTCCTCTAGGAATATTCCTTTATTTACTTATCATAAGAAGCCTTATTCGTAAATTCAAGGACTTGTGTTATTTGGTACTACTGTCCAATATAACAACGAGTGAATTCTTAGTATATCACTTAAATAAGATCATTCATTTGATCGTTATACAATTTGTCTTTTGTAGACTTATTGATTGCTGTTGTTTTTTCCAGTTATATATGGCTAGCGGAAATATCGCAGTACCGGTCGCTCATGGAGAAAAACCAGAAAAGTTTGGTGGAGCAAACATTAAACAATGGCAGAGTAAAATATTGTTCTACCTGACAATGCTGCAGTTGGCTAAATACCTCAAATATCCTCCGCGTCTTGTGGAGGGAGAAACGGAAACAACCAAACAATTGCGAGAAAGAGACATGGTCGTCAGGCGACTTCTTGTGCAAGAACTACCTTTTGGGAGGACTTGACAATACCCTGTACAATGTGTACCAAGGCATGACTTTTGTGAAGATTCTCTAGGAATCTCTCGAAGAGAAGTACAAAACCGAGGATGTCGGCAAAAAAAAATTGTCATGGGTAGGTTCATGGACTACAAAATGGTAGATTCAATAACAATAATGTCTCTGTTGGGTGAACTATAATTGATCATTCATGAAATATTAGATGAAGGAATGAAACTCTGCGAGTCGTTTCAAGTTGCCATAATCATTGAAAAGTTACATCCATCATGGAAGGACTTCAGGAGCTAACTGAAACACAAAAAGAAGCAGATGAGTCTTGAAGACCTTGGAGTTCGATTGAGGATCAAAGAGGACAACATGAAGTTCGAGAAGGCCAGCTACAAGACTATGGATTCTAAGGCCAACATCATCAAGGATGGAAAAGATAGCAAAAAGAGAAAGAATAATGAAGCTAATTCTTCCCAAGCAAATAAGAAGTTCAAGGGGAAGTGCTACAACTGTGGAAAAACGGTCATATGGCAAAGGACTGCATAAACAAGAAGTCTCAGGACGAAGGAACGAAAAAGGAAAATGAGGCCCATGTTACTGAAGATGAGCAGCTAACTGATGAGATCTCATAAATGAACCTCTCAACAGTTGTAAGAGAAGCCAACTGGGTTGGGAATCCAAGAGAATGGTGGGTAGACACTGGGGCTACTCGTCATATATGTACTAATAGCAAGATATTTTCCTTGTATCAGAAGGTCGATGGTGGCGATCATCTGATAATAGGAAACTCGTCAACCTCTAGAGTGGTTAGACAAGGCAAAATGGTTCTGAAGATGACATCCGGAAATGAGCTTACATTGAAGAATGTTCTGCATGTTCCTAATATTCGGAAGAACTTGGTCTCGGGCTCTCTCCTTAGCAAGAGTGGTTTTAAGCTTGTATTTATTTTTGACAAGTTTGTACTGTCTAAAAATGATGTTTATGTAGGAAAAATGATACCTCACTGAGGGCCTTTTCAAGTTCAATGTAATGACTGTCAATTGACATAGTGCTAATAATAAAGCTACAACTTTCGCTTATATTATTGAGTCACAAAATGTATGGCATGTGAGGTTAGGACATATTAATTATGATACAATGCGTAAATTAATTAACAATGACCTAATTTACAATTGATAACCAACATAAATGTGAGGTATGTGTTGAAGCAAAAATGCATAGAGCATCATTTCATTCCATAGAATGAAGTTCTAAACCCTTGGAACTTGTACACTCTGATGTGTGTGATATGAATATTGTGTAAACAAGAGGTGGTAAAAAGTACTTTGTCACTTTTATCGATGATAGCACAATATTATGTTATATGTATTTGCTGAGGAGCAAAGATGAAGCTATTGAGAGCTTTATACACTATAAGAACGAAGTTGAAAATCAACTTGGCAAGAAGATCAAAAGAATCAAGAGTGATAGAGGAGGTGAATATGTGTCACCATTTGGTAAAAATATTGTTCCAATCATGGAATTATTCACGAAACCACTACTCCTTATTCTCCTCAACAAAATAGGATTTCTGAGCGCAAAAACCGAATGTTGAAGGAAATGATGAACGCCATGTTGACAAGCTCTGGTTTACCCCAGAACTTGTGGGAGGAAGACTTGATTTCTGCCAACTACGTTCTGAACAAGCTACCTCACAAAAGATTGGACAAGATACCGTATGAATTATGGAAATGTCACGTAGCTTCCTGTAAATATCTGAAAGTGTGGGGGTACCTTGCCAAAGTAATGGTTCCTAAACTTAAGAAGGTTAGAATATGACCCAAAACTGTTGATTGTATATTCATTGGATATGCCTGCAACAGTAGTGTGTACCGATTCTTGGAACATAAGTATGAAAATCCTGACATCAATCCGACTATGATGATTGAGTCAAGGAATGCGACATTTTTTTAAGAGACATTTCCTTATAAGGAAAGACAAAGAACATATTCTCTCAAAAGAACTATTGATACTGTCAAAGACAGTGATCAGGCTGACTAAGAGTTAGGTCAACATGAAAATATGGAGGTGATTGAACTTAGACGTAGCAAAAGAGCTAGAATGTCTAAGTCATTTGGACCCGATTTTCTGACATACTTGTTAGAAAATGAACCTCAAAGCTATAAAGAAGCAATGTCTTCGTCGGAGGCACCTTTGTGGAAAGAGGCTATCAATAGTGAGATTGATTCCATCCTACAAAACCATACTTGGGATTTGGTTGATCTTCCATCATGTTGTAAGCCACTGGGCTACAAATGGATATTCAAACGGAAGATGAAACCGGATGGATCAATAGATAAGTACAAGGTAAGACTTGTCATAAAAGGTTATAGACAAAAAGAAAGCCTTGATTATTTTGATACCTAATCATCAGTGACTCGTATCACATCAATAAAAATACTCATAGCCATAACAGCTATATTTGGTCTTAAAATACATCAAATGGATGTAAAGACAACATTCTTAAATGATGAACTAGATGAAGAGATTTACATGGAACAACCAGAAGGTTTCAATATTCCTGGATAAGAACAGAATGTGTGCAAACTTGTAAAATCCTTATACGGATTAAAACAAGCACCTAAGCAATGTCATGAAAAATTTGACAAAGAGATGTTGTCAAGTGAATTCAAAATCAATGAGTGTGATAAGTGTGTATACACCAAATCAACTCAAAAATGATATGTCATTGTGTGTCTCTACGTAGACGATATACTAATAATTGGTAGTAATCATGAGATGGTTCAGTCTACCAAGAAAGTATTAACAGCAAATTTAATATGAAAGATTTAGGAGTAGCTGATGTGATCTTAGGAATTAAGATTTCTAGAACATCAGAAGGGTATATATTATCTCAGACTCACTATGTTGAGAAGATACTTGAGAAATATAATAAAGGAGATCTAAATGTGGCTAGAATTCATGTAGACCTAACTCTTCATTTATCGAAGAATACTGGCTCAAACGTATCGTAATTAGAGTATTCGAGAATCACTACAAGAAATTACAGTTTTAGCGACAGAATTTAGCGATAGAATATTTCGTTTCAAAATTTAATGACGGAATTGAAACAGATAATGAAATTAGGGACGGAATTTAGCGACAAAAAAATTTCCATCTCTAAATTAGAGATGGAAACAAAATTTCGTCGCTAATTACAAATGGACTATTATTCCGTCGCTAATTTCATCTAGAAACGGAATTTTTCCGTCGCTAATCCGTCGCTAATTAGAAACGGAATTAATATTCCGTCGTTAAATAGAAACAGGATCTTTATTCCGTCGCTAATTTTAAATTTTCATTTTCATTTTAATTTTAATTTCTAATTTCCAAAACTATTGGTAATTAGAAACAGAATTTTTCCGTTGCTAATTAGAAACGGAATTAAAATTTCGTCGCTAAATAGAAATGAAAATAAAATTTCATCGCTAATTAGAAATGGATTATTATTCCGTCGCAAATTTCATTTAGAGATTGTTCATTTTATATTATGTGCCATTATGACGTTGCCAAACTTCACCGATCAAACAAAAATATTATGCTTTTTATGAAATTTAATACATCTTCAAACTTTGAAATTGGTAATTTTTATTTTGAATTTATATTCCGCATTTACTGATTAGAATAAACTACAAACCGAGGGAAGTACAGAGAAACAAATTCATTAGGCGGACAAAAAAAAAAACATGAAGAGAATGGAAAATTGTGTAACTCTAATTTTGGCCTCAGGTTTGGCAATTATTGGAGGTTTGAAATTCCAAATTAGAAACGGAATTTTTCCGTTGTTAATTAGAAACGGAATTAAAATTTCGTCGTTAATTAGAAACGGAATTAAAATTCTGTAGCTAATTTTAAAATTTTTCAATCCCTCCAAAAATGTAATCCTTTTGGTGCCATTTTTTTTTTAAATAGAGACGGATTTTCCGTTAGTAATTAGAAACGAAATCTCTATTCCATCGCTAAATAGAAACATAATCTCTATTCCGTCGCTAATTTTTAAAATTTTCAATCCCCTCAAAAATTTATTCATTTCGGCAGCACTTTTTTTTAAAAAAATAGAGACGGATTTTCCGTCGCTAATTAGAAACAGAATCTCTATTTCGTCGCCAAACAGAAACGAAATCTCTATTCCGTCGCTAATTTTTAAAATTTTCAATCCCTTCAATATTTTCAAAAATTTTCCGCCTTACGAAAATTTCAAATGTCTACAAAATTTACTAAATCTTCCCGCTTCTCTTATTTTTTTCCTCTATATATGCACCACAATCTTTTTAACACTAAACTCCAATACATCATCCAAAATTTTCCTACTCAATTCCATATACCATCAAATTTTTTCATACCTCAACTCTCATTATCAATCTCTCATTTTTCTTATCTCCACTTTTAAAATTTCCTAGGAAACAAACACTAATATATTTTTTTTTTGGTTTAAAGTGGAGTAAATGGATGGTGGTATGTCGAAGCTTGCGGTGGACATTACAGTGTCTTGTGGAATTGAAGATTTATTTATAACTAAAAAAGTCAATTCATTAAAATTTTCCACCATTCAAATTTTTTAAAATTTTCCCTTATCTAAAATTTAAAAATTTCCTCTCTCTACAATTTATAAATTTCTCACATCTATATAATTATAAAATTTCACACCTCTCTAAAATTTTTAAAATTTTTTCCTTTCAAAAATTTTAAAATTTCCATGCATCTTTAAAATTTTAAATTTCCCGCCTCTCTATAAAATTTTTGTTTTTGTTTTTGTTTTTTTTTAAATATATAGCTATGGAATAGCTACGGAAATTCCGTCTCTAATTAGCGACGGAAATTATTCCGTCGCTAAATAGTGACAGAAAATTATGTTTTTATTTAGAGACGGAAATACTTCCGTTGAAACGGAACTTCCATCGCTATTTAGAGACGGAAATTATTCCGTCTCTAAATAGAAACAAAATTTTCTGTCACTATTTAGCGACAAAATAATTTATGTCGCTAATTAGAGATGGAATTTTCGTCGCTAATTTTAGCGACGGATGTAATATTTCCGTCGCAATTTTTTTTTTTTTACGACCAACAAAATAAAGACGAAATTTTTCCGTCGCTATTCCTTCGCTAGTGGTCAGTTAGCGACGAATTAGCTACGAATTTTTCTGTCGCTATTTGACAGTTTTCTTGTAGTGAATCATCGGAAGTCCGATGTATCTCACAAATTGCACACGATCTGATATCGCTCAAGCTGTAAACAGGCTTAGCAGATATACGAGCAATCCAGGACATAACCACCGGAAAGCCATAGTAAGAGTTTTGAGGTATCTAAGAGAAACTTCAAAATATGGTCTGCATTATACGAGATATCTTGCTGTTCTAGAGGGATACAATGATGCTAACTGAATATCTGATATGGTGGATTCCAAATCTACGAGTGAATTTGTTTTCACACTTGGTGGTGCAGCCGTGTCATGGGAATCGTCGAGGCAAACATGTATTGCCCGATCTACTATGGAATCAGAATTCATAGCATTAGACAAAACAACGGAAGAAGTGGAATGGCTTCAAAATTTCCTAGAGGATATTCCAAATTGTCCCAAAACCAGTGCCAACGATAAGCATATATTGTGATAGTCAATCGGCTATTGGGAGAGCCCAAAATACAATGTATAATGGTAAATCTCGACACATACGTCGCATACATAATACCATACGACAACTGCTCTCAAGTGGCATAATTTCGATCGATTATGTCAAATCGAAGGAAAACCTAGCGGATCCATTTACTAAAGGTTTACCTAGAGAGCAAGTTGAGAAGTCATCGAGGGAAATGGGCTTGAAGCCTATAAATTAAGAATTGTCAATGTGGAAACTCAACCTAGCTAACTGGAGATCCCAAGATCTAGGTTCAAAATGGACAACTGAAATTTTGTGAAATTCAAAACAAACTCTATTTCCCATTCCTGTAATAACGCAGAGTGCTGTCTTTGAAGTTTAGGATAAGTTAAGGCTTTTAATGATCACTATATTAGGAGAAAAGTCCTAATGGGGGTAAAGGCAGATTACCTCTTTATAGTAGATCACCTATTTCAAGTAAGAAGTGAGATCGCTTCCATGTGATTTTTACAAGCTGAATTCCCTAAAGGAATTGATGAATCCAGGACCAATGTTCATGGCCGAAATGAACACAACCGTAGAACGAGAAATGGTCAAAGTAAAGTTGTGTGTTGGCAATTATCTTGGTTTACACCAACGGCATAATAGTTCAAGACTATGGGTCACTGGTTTGCCAAGTAAATTCTATTGTCACTAACTAGGAAAGATTCAAGGCGAAAGCTATCTATTTCGATGCAGCTTTATTTCACGGAAACTCTCTTAAGTGTCTGCATTCATATTTAGAGAATTGTGGGGGATTGTTGTAAATTCTCTAAATATATAGTATGTGTATAGGAATGTCATGTCCATTGGGTTGTGCCTTATGTGAAAGACACAAATATGTAGGGACATGTCCTCTAATTTGGAAACATGAGACTCTAGGCCTCAAATGGCATATGGAGAGGGGTATAACCATTGGGAGGGTTGCACCCCACACCAAAGGGTGCCCTCAAAGGCACATTTCAATGCCTATAAATTAAAAGGCCTTGAGTTCATTTGGCATCCAAAAAATTAGAGGTCTCATACATTTGTCTTAGAGAGTCTTTTAAGTAAAAGAGAGTTTCCACCATTGTCTTTGTTCAAAATCTTGTTAAAGGAGTGCCCATTCTACAAGAAGCATCCAAAGAATCCTGAGAGAACATTAGCCACATAGTATCCGTCGAGCACCGAGGCGGGGCTAATAAGTTCTTAAGAACAGAGGCAACTCGACTTGGATTCTGTTTCATCATCATCTTCAAGTTTTCAGGTTTTTCTAAGTTTCATGGTTTATGTTTAATATTGACATGATAGTGGATAATCTATTTGTTCGATGCATGTTAATTTCGTTTAATGACACTAATATAACATCAGATAGCACAAGTGACATGTATTTAAAATTTTTCATAAATAAGGGTTCTATAGGCCACAGCCTCGACTGCCTATATCTCAGAATCGGTTCTACGCATAACATAAGGTAATAAAAAATCTTAATTAGTCTTAGGACAGTTCAACTCATCTAAATTCTAAGAAAAACACTAAACATAAGAGCTCGGTTTGAGAGGATTGATTCTAATTTTTTTTCATTTTTTGCTCTACTATTTGATTTCTTTTTTTTTTTTTTCATTTTTTTATTTATTTATGTTATCTGGGTTTTTATTGATGCTCTGTTGGTAATTTTGCATCACTCTTGGTGATTCTTCTTAATAATATTCTCTCCCTTTTATCTTTTTTTTTTTTAAAAAAATATCTTGACCTAAGTATCTATCGATCTCAAGCCTCTAATTAATCTCAATGAACTTGTAATTTAGAAATTAGAACCATAAAAAAGGTTGTCAAGTGACAGGCACACAACGATACAAAGTCAATCATGACTTGTTTAATCACTTAGTTTTAAACGTGGGTAGGCCTGACGAAACTATGTTATAAAAAATGATATACATCCACACGCCCAAATAGTATTGTCCAGGTACCATGACGTGTAAATTTGTGTATCTCTACTATTATTTGTGTGTTATGTATTGTCCATTGGATTTTTAAATGGTACTGATATTTGTATAAAATAGAGATAAAAAAAGTGATAAAATTTAATCACAAAATATCAATATTTTTGTAGTTTAAATTATCAAAATTTAATCACATAATAACATATAATATCCTCTTAACTTAAAAAAAAAAAAAAAAAAACCTAGATCTAACAGCCTCTCTCTTTAGCCCAAATAAAGAAACCCCCCTCCCCCACTGCCCTCCTTTCAATCCTCCATCTTTCCATGTCTCTGTCTTTTTGTTTCTAATATTCCAGGCTTGTTTATTTTTATATTGTGTTTGTTTCATTTTGTTACCATTTCTTTTGATTTGGTTTCCACCGGGATTTGGTGGTTGTCAAATCCAATTAGATTTTTATCTATATTGATTTTTTACAACAGTAAAATAGAGATTTTACAACAATAAAATAGAGGATTTGAACGACTTCGATTGATAAATTGGATGGAAATAGAGACATTTTTTCATAGATTTATTGGTGTTTGTTGTGTAATGATTCGATTCAGTTACCGTATTGATGTTATGCTTACTCTGTATATTGTGTTTTCATATTCTAATTGTAAAATTTATATTCACCAACTCATGTCGATAGGTTGAAAATCATGCCGAATCCGTAATTCCTCTAGGACCTTATTAGAATTAGGTGTGAATCCGAGTTATGATTAGTTATAGGGACTACATAATGTATAGATTTTATGTTGTCAGACATTATCTTGACTAGGCTTGAGTCTTAGATTTTTCCTAAATATTACATTCGAGCTGATATGACTGTGTATTTACATTCTTTATAGTGTTTATTATGAATGAATTTCATATTTAAAAAAATATATCAAAATTTAATAATAAAATATTAATATTTTGTGATTGATTTATCACTCTTTTACCTTTCTTTTATTCCAATATCATTTTCCTTATACATAAACCTGACCTGGAAAGCCAATATCAATTCATAAATTTATATCTAGATGTCAAAATCTAGATACTTATTTTAGTCAATTCACATCATTGAATGACATTTTAGTCAATAATGTCATTTCGCATCATTGAATTGCATGGTTGAATAGCGTGATATTTAAATTTAAGTTGAAATAAAAACATCCAATTCTATTCTTAATAAAATTTTAGGTTCTAGCTAAGATACAACAGTTATACAGTGTAGCTGTCATAATAATTTATTTATTTATTATGTTTTTTTATGGCTGAACTCTATGTAATTTAGTTAAAATATAACTTATACAAAATATAATTATGACTGAGATTAATGTTACTATAATTGAGGTCAATATGATTGTAATAAAACTCTATGTGACTTAAATAAAATCTGTAAGCGACTAAGCTTAATATGAATTAGTTAAAATATAACTGTGCATTAGGAGGATAATCATATTTTTATAAAGAATGTAACATTTTTTGTGAGTATAATCACATTTTCAGATTTTATTTGACATGTGATGTAACGATTTTGGGACTTGTATGAACCAAATTTGGGCCAGGGGTATTTCCGACTTTTCACTTCAGGCTTTATATTAGATATAGCCCAATTCCTCCAAACAAGTACCCAAACTAGACTTGGGCCAAGACTTGACCCAATTACCTTATCAGGTTCATACATAAAGAAAGGTCTACCAAAACAACTTCTTGACTTACCAGCTACCCAACCGAAAAAACGCCTTGTTCATTTACGTGACTAGCCGTTTAGGCGCCCAAGAGTTTATCATTTAATACATTGATGAGACTCACTCTCTGATCACCTATAAAAAAGACATAATTCGGGGTCTGAAGGAAGTTTTTTCCAAAGGCTTTCTCTCAAGAACACGTAGAACCAATCATCCCCAAGATACCAACCCACCGCCCTCACGACTGTCAACGGAGGTCAAGGCAACATCAGACCTTCCTCTTCCATCATTATTTGCTCGTCTACGCCACTAACTTGGTAATCGGAGTGCCTACGACAACCACCACACCGGTGGTAGAAGCTCCTCGGTGGCCACAATGATATTCCGGATCACGTCAACAATCCACAATTCCAACCAGCGATTCCATGTGAGCTTACAACGTTGTGGCCAATGACAATCCGTCGTCAGACGAACTACCACAAGGTCATCAGACCTCTCCAGACGACGGAGCACAACAAGTTGCCTCTTCGATGCAGAAGGAAATGAAAGAATTCAAGGAAGCGATTTTTTCCAGCCTACTAGGAGTCAGACTACCAGTTAAAAAGAGTAGAGCCGGCATAATTTCTGATTCACCCTTCCTGGAAGCAATTACTTCCATTGAGCTCCCAAAGAAGTTCAGCTCTCCGAAAATGAAGCTATACGATGGATCTGCAGACCCGAACGATCATGTGATCTACTATAAGTACAAGATGATGTCCATGGGTCTATCCCGACACTTGTGGGAAGCCAAGATGTGTAGAGAATTCAGAGAGACATTGGCAGGTCCCACACTCACTTGGTTCCTCAATCTTCCCTATCGAGCCATTGGGTCATATTAAGAATTGACAGATAAATCCGTTGAGCACTTCGCTAGCTCTTGTAAGCTTGAGAAAATCGCAGATGACCTCAATGCAATTCAACAGAGGAAGAGAGAGTCCCTACGAGGCTACATAGCGTGCTTCAACAAGGAAAGAATTTCCATTCCAGACTTCCATCAGTCGACCGCTGTTGAAGCCTTCAAGAATGGGCTGCTAACAGACAGTGGGCTTTATAAGAAGCTGGCAAAGTTCCGGTGTTACACTATGGATCAGGTCTTGGTCAAAGCCCAAATCGAGATCAGATGAGAAGAAGATAAGAGGAATAAGAAGATAGAAGTCTCCTCCGATTTGCGCATCGAGAGGATATCAGACCCTCCCAAGCAACCAAAAGAATTTACTGACAGAGCTCCTCAGCCAGAAGACAGAAGAGTTCAACAAAGGTGTGAGAATTGAGTGCATGATTGCTGGCAAGCAAAAAAAAAAAATAATAAAAAAATAAAAAAAATCATTGCTTTTGAAGTTTATTTAAGCGACATGCGTATTAGGTTAGCACATCACAAAGTCAATTAAAAAAATTATTTCTTCTTTCTCTCTCCTATTTCTTTCTTCTTCCTCGCCAAAACTTTGAAGTGTCGCCGCCGTGTCACCGTCGACCACCTTCATCCACGCGCCGGACCACCGTGTATCTGCCGCCGTCAGCTTTCCGTCGCCACCGAGATCGAGTCAAACGGCCGCTGGACGCGCCACCACGCGCCACCAGACGAGGACGCCACGTCGCGGGTTCTTCTGCAATTTCCGGCCGTCTCCGGTCACTTTTGACGGTCACCTCCGGCGAGTGAGCACTTTTCAGGCCGAGATCTTTCCAACGCTAGTGGTCGCTTCCTGATCCGACATCGTTTGGATTGTTTTCTGTTTTGGAGTTACCGACGATTCGGGGGTTTTACCGGAAATTGAGATCCGACCGTTGGATCGGCGATCCGATCGCATCAGATTGTTGCTCTCGATATTACGAGTGTTTTGGTATATATATTCACCGTAGAAAGTATTTGGTTGTGGGGTCCGCTTTTTGGTGGTGGGGCCCGATCTTCGTTATGGGGCCCGCTTGCCTCGCTGAGCGTTCTAAATAGTTCCGGAGCCATTCATTGCTGTTTTTCTTCTCAGCTTAGTCGTTTGGATTTTCGAGCTGATAATCGTTATTGACTTTTGCGTAAATCGAGGTAAGTACACTCTGTGGTGATTCTCTTAACATATTGTTTGATGATTGATGGTTGTTGTGAGAGTCGGTATATATAAATATAATGGTATATTATAATTATATTTATATTAAATATATGTTGTTGAGATATAATATTGAGATAAACATGAAATCGTGATTATTGAGATGAGATACTCTGGATTGGATGTGAGATGTGATTGTATTGGATGATGTGTGTTGTTGTGTTATGCAGCCGGGTTTTGTATGATAGTGGTCGGAGATGAGATGTGATGATACATCAGGTGGTATGAGATTATGGAAAACCTTGGGAGTTGTGATGAGATACTCTCCCATTGGTTTTTGATTTGATGGTAAACATTGGAAGTTGTGATGAGGTACACTTCCACTGGTTTGATATGGTGGGAAGCCATGAGAGTTGTGATGAGGTACTCTCTCATTGGTTTCAATCCACTATTATACTTAGCCCGGATTAGCAACCATGTTTGATGAATATTGCATTGTTTTGGGATGATTGCATGAGATGATATATATATATAACATATGTTATTTCCATATATATATATAATATATATAGATATATATACTTATATAAATTTTCATATTTTGTTGGTGAGGTCATGTTGAGAGAACGAGTGTTTACTTGCTGAGCTTTTAAGCTCACCCCCCTTTCCCCTAACATTTCAGGTAGTCCGTCTGTTCAGTAGTAGCAGTACCAGATTTGGATCCACGTGCCACAGTTGTATATTCGGGTTGGACCAGACATTTGCGTCACCTTTTGTATTTATTTCTTTAATATTGTGTTGTAAATCACAACAGTCGTGTATACTGTTTGGATTTGTAATAAGTGATGTAATATTGTGTGCATTTGAGTGGTTGTTTGACATATAGTATGCTCGAGCTAAAGAAGTCTACGAACCTCTTTCTAGGGTTGGGCCCGCTCTAGGGAGGGGGTCGTGACAGATTTGGTATCAGAGCAGAGGTTTATAGGTTCTGTAGACATATTGCATTAGAGGGGGTATTAATGGTGTAGCTTTTTGTTTGTAGGAAAATGTCTGGTCGTGGCCGTGGAACTGGTACTCAACGCGGGAGAGGGAGAGCTCGACGATTTGTGAGGATGTCGAGTATAAGTATTGAGAGACCCCAGATTCTGCCTGTAGAAAAAGTACGTACCAGATCTGTGACGATTTGTGACGATTTCATGTGTCGATGCTGAAAAAGTACATACCAGATCCTACTCACATCCTGGTGAACCGACCGGTCGAGTTGAGTGAGAATATGACTTATGAAGAAAAGCCTGTGAAGATTGTAGAACGAAAGGTCCAAGAGTTGAGATCCAGACAGATTCCCCTTGTAAAGGTCTTGTGGACTAATCATCATATTCGAGAGGCAACTTGGGAATTGGAAAAGGATATGAAAGAGAAATATCCAGAACTATTTGAGGATTTAGAAATTTCGGGGACGAAATTTTTGTAAGGTGGGTAGATTGTGAGAATTGAGTGCATGATTGCTGGCAAGCAAAAAAAAAATATTAAAATAATATTAATCATTGCTTTTGAAGTTTATTTAAGCGACATGCGTATTAGGTTAGCACATCACAAAGTCAATTAAAAAAATTATTTCTTTTTTCTCTCTCCTATTTCTTTCTTTTTCCTCGCCAAAACTTTGAAGCGTCGCCGCCGTGTCACCATCGACCACCTTCATCCACGCGCCGGAACACCGTGTATCTGCCGCCGTCAGCTTTCCGTCGCCACCGAGATCGAGTCAAACGGCCGCTGGACGCGCCACCACGCGCTACCAGACGAGGACGCCACGTCGCGGGTTCTTCTGCAATTTCCGGCCGTCTCCGGTCACTTTTGACGGTCACCTCCGGTGAGTGAGCACTTTTCAGGCCGAGATCTTTCCAATGCCAGTGGTCGCTTCCTGATCCGACATCGTTTGGATTGTTTTCCGTTTTGGAGTTACCGACGATCCGGGGGTTTTACCGGAAATTGAGATCCGACCGTTGGATCGGCGATCCAATCGCATCAGATTGTTGCTCTCGATATTACGAGTGTTTTGGTATATATATTCACCGTAGAAAGTATTTGGTTGTGGGGTCCGCTTTTTGGTGGTGGGGCCCGATCTTCGTTATGGGGCCCGCTTGCCTCGCTGAGCGTTCTAAATAGTTCCGGAGCCGTTCATTGCTGTTTTTCTTCTCAGCTTAGTCGTTTGGATTTTCGAGCTGATAATCATTATTGACTTTTGCGTAAATCGAGGTAAGTACACTCTGTGGTGATTCTCTTAACATATTGTTTGATGATTGATGGTTGTTGTGAGAGTCGGTATATATAAATATAATGGTATATTATAATTATATTTATATTAAATATATGTTGTTGAGATATAATATTGAGATAAACATGAAATCGTGATTATTGAGATGAGATACTCTGGATTGGATGTGAGATGTGATTGTATTGGATGATGTGTGTTGTTGTGTTATGCAACCGGTTTTGTATGATAGTGTCGGAGATGAGATGTGATGATACATCAGGTGGTATGAGATTATGGAAAACCTTGGGAGTTGTGATGAGATACTCTCCCATTGGTTTTTGATTGATGGTAAACATTGGAAGTTGTGATGAGGTACACTTCCACTGGTTTGATATGGTGGGAAGCCATGAGAGTTGTGACGAGGTACTCTCTCATTGGTTTCAATCCACTATTATACTTAGCCCGGATTAGCAACCATGTTTGATGAATGTTGCATTATTTTGGGATGATTGCATGAGATGATATATATATATAACATATGTTATTTCCATATATATATATATAATTATATATAGATATATATACTTATATAAATATTCCTATTTTGTTGGTGAGGTCATATTGAGAGAACGAGTGTTTACTTGCTGAGCTTTTTAAGCTCACCCCCATTTCCCCTAACATTTCAGGTAGTCCGTCTGTTCAGTAGTAGCAGTACCAGATTTGGATCCACGTGCCACAGTTGTATATTCGGGTTGGACCAGACATTTGCGTCACCTTTTGTATTTATTTCTTTAATATTGTGTTGTAAATCACAACAGTCGTGTATACTGTTTGGATTTGTAATAAGTGATGTAATATTGTGTGCATTTGAGTGGTTGTTTGACATATAGTATGCTCGAGCTAAAGAAGTCTACGAACCTCTTTCTAGGGTTGGGCCCGCTCTAGGGAGGGGGTCGTGACAAAAGGAGGGGTCATCACCCATCCAACCGGTATTTTGATCGCCAACCCTTACCTAGAAGGCTCCAAGATCGGGCTTCCCCAAACAGGCCAAGACTTCCAGAATACAACTTCACTGTTTCCCTAGGAGAATTGGTCTCAATCCTGAAAAAGATGGGAAATGAAGTGAAGTAGCCCCCACGCTCCAGGACGGACCCATTAAGAAAGATACAAATAGATGGTGTGAGTTTCACCGAGACTACGGTCATACAATGTCTGACTGTATGGCCCTAAGGTTAGAAGTTTTGGAGTTATTGAACAAAGGCTATTTGAACGACTTGCTTACCAAGAAAGGCAAGGCTACTTTGGCCCGAAGAGACGAGAGGGATGAACGAGGATGACCCCGCACTACCACCTCCAATCAACAATAAATAAACTTTATTTCAGTCGGATCTGAGGTCAGTGTTGTCTCTATTTGGCCTCCAAACGACATTCAAGAGCAGCTGCATTCGAAATTCCCCATTTTACAATGCCAATAAAAAGAGTGGTCACCAATCTGGTGATCGAATTTCCTAATGATATCAGCTCTAGTCGAGAGAACCCACATGACGATGCCTTGGTAATCTCCTTGCAAGTTGCGAACTTTATGATTAAGCAGGTATTGGTTGATACAAGATCCTCGACCAATATTATCTTCACCGCCGCCCTGACAGACATGGGGGCCGAGTTGGACAAGATCACTCGATGTTCGACTGTGCTGATAGGTTTCAGTGGGTAGAAGAAGTTTATATTGAGAGATATATCCCTTCTAGTATATGTCGGGGGGTCAACAAAATCACTACATTCTTGGTTCTGGATTGCCCCTCAGCCTACAATGTGATTGTTGGTCGACCATGGATCCACGACATGAGGGCAGTTTCTTCCACCTACCATCAAGTGTTGAACTTCCCTACCAAATGAGTCGTCCAATAGATCAAAGAGGACCGACTTATCTCGAGAAGGTGTTATCAAATGACTCTGAAAGCAAAGCCTCAGTCAGCATAGTAATTACACAAAAGATCTCGTGAGTCCAAGCAGAATCAACCCAACATTGAGGAACTCGATGTTAGACAATTATGACCCATAGCGTCACTATTTGTGAAAGACATTGTGTTTTTTGTACAAATTAATTATGTAGCAATGAAATTGCATTTTATCATTTGTAATTTGATTACTTAAATATATAAATGATAAAAGTCCCTATGATTAGTTCCGGATTGATAAGATTATGAGACAGTATCAATCCATAAAGGTTTAATCATTAAATATCCATAGTCGTAGTATATTATCGAGACTGGACATCGATAATGCGAAATAGACTAGTATTACACTTGTGCTTGTTATGGAAGCGTAACGGCATAGTTCTCATATATTTAAGTATTGGATACTTATGCAAGTGTGATAGGAGGTTGTGTTTACCGATGGTACGGAAACAGCTTCGCTCTGGATAGACCCCGCGGAATCCCATTGGTAGTATGATTATGTGTCTATAGGAGTCCGCATCAGGGTAGGTGTATTTGGTCTTAACCTGAGACTTGCATCGCTAGTACTTGCGACTATCAATACGCTTTGGTTTTGGTCATCCAGGACTTTAACAGGTTCTGTGTACGCCTCTTCTGGGTTTATTGAGAATCGTAGTGTATTGGGTGTGATGTCAAGATGAAAGTATCACTTCAGTCATATGGAGATGATGATCACGCAGAGATACAGAATTAGTACTCTAAATGGTTGTAACCATCGGGATAATATGACAAGGTCATGATTATCCGATTTAAAGAGACTAGTTGTTTGTAATCCGATATATGCTTCGTACGGGGCAGACACTATTTCAGCCCCATGCCTTGCATGTGACATCCGATACTGGATCGCTATACGCAATACTATGTATACTACACCTGATATAGGTTATATATTCCATTAAGAATATTTCTGGAGAATGGGTAGGCACGGTGCTTTGCTAGAAACCAACCATGTCTGTCATCGTAAAAACGTAGTACGAGGTACGTACGTGTTCAGATAGTCCGACGACTGGATTTACTGCCAACATATCCAGGGATCTCTTGGGTCGCTTCTCGAAGATTCACCGATGACGTATGATTCGAGGATAATTAATCTGGGATTAATTACGGAGATATTTTATCTAGGATAAAATACTTTTGAGAGAGAGAGAGAAGATTAATTTGGAATTAATCGATAAATAATATATTAGATATATTAAACGAAATTAGATTTCGACGCGGAATTAAAATTAGATTTTAATTCGGGCAAACGAGTTAATTTAGAATTAATTCGTTAGTGACGTGAATAGTAATTTTGCTAGGCGTAATTATTTAATTAAATTCGATTTAATAACGTCGCGACGAAAGTTCGTTAATTCGGAATGAGCGAACCCGAGCCCGGGAGGTTTTTGCGGGCCCACTCAGAGATTTCGAATCAAGTGGGGCCGACATGTCACATCACATGTCAATCACTTGTCACTTTAAGTTGCTTTTAGTTAATGGTTTTGGTGAAGTAAGTGAAGACTTGTTACACACTCCAACTTCATGGCATGGTTGAAATATCCAACTTTGGTATATCATTATTTTAATTTTTGAAATTGAAATAGAAGTCAACAAAATTCATTCCCTCTCTCTCAAACCATTCACGGTTTTTGGAAGCAAAAAACACTCTCCATTTTCTTTTATCTGGCCGAACAAGGAGGAATAGAATAAGAAGATTGTAGCAAATTTTCTAAGGGCTAGCACTCTAAAGAATCAATACAAGGTGATAGGGAAACCAACCTTGGAGCTTGGAATCATAAAGACAAAGCTTGGATCTTGGACTGGACCTTGGCCGAATTCAACAAAGGATTCTTGGAGTTCATTTTTCTTCTCAACACATCTCAAATCCGTTCAATGTAAGTGTGTTTCTGCCTCACTTCATTTGAGTATTCATTCTTTTCATTGCTTAAATATGATCTTGGGACCACATTAGAAACTAACAATGGTATCATTGAGCTAGTTTGAGCATGAAAAATGTTAGGGTTCATATGCTTAAAATTTGGGTAAAAATGATTTGAGCATGATTGATGAAATTGTTTGATTAAGTATGCTTGAATGATGATACATAGTGTTATGCATGATCAATTTCATGAAAAATGAATTGGATAATTTTTCCCAATTAGATGGCTTGGCGAATGCATGTAATACCCTAAGTCATGGTATTTTTTGGTCTTTTGATCCTTGGATGAGTATGAACACTTGGGAAATGTTGATTGTAATTCAATCGGATTGAAAATGAAATCGGACAAAAATACCCACAAATGCCGTGACTAATATAGCATGTAATGAGATGGTTTTTTGAATCAATTATATTGGACATGTGTTGATGATGAAAAGCATGATTAATGGATTAGATTAATATTTTGGAAATTTTAATTTAAAAGACTAATCATGGCTAAACACTTTGATTTATTAAATTATGAATTTTGGAAAATTGGAATTTAATAAATTGGGCTTGATTTTGAATTGGGCTTATAATTGTTGTATTTGGGCATAATGGACTTGGTTGGGCCAAGTTGATTTAAGTCAAATTGGATTGGATCCAAATTGGGCCTAAATCATTCCATTAAGTCCAAATATAACAAATGGGCTTTAAATGTTTAATTGGGCCTAATGAGCCGAAATTGGTTTCTTGGCAAATAAAAGTGATCCTTACTTGGGCCTTGGTATTTGGGTTTGACCCATATTGACCAAAGCCCATGCCTTATGCAATCAATTGAAAGCCCATTGGACTTTTTAATTAACAAAACATTGGATGTTAATTGGGCTTTGAGACCCGTTTATATTAGATTTGGAATCTAAGTCGTTAAAGCGCCATTAAAAGTGTAGATATTTAATTGGAAATAAATGAATTAGTTATTGAATACGAATTAAATTAGATTTAAAAAGAGTAGTTCGATATAATTCAAGAATTCGTCGTCGAGTACTTATTCACAAACGAGTTGGACTCGCGCAAAATCAAATCGTGTTTGAACATGGATGATCACTTAATTCAAAGATTAAATTAATTAATTAGATTGATTGAATAACATGCTATGAATGAATACATGGATGTGTTGAATGAATAACGTATATCGGATGGATATTAGGGAGGGAAGGGCAATTTTGGAAATTGTTGTAAATTTAGAATTTATTAAATTGGACCTGCGTGTCCAGCCTTATCTCTTTTGATTCTTTGTATTTCTTTTCTCACCTAATTCCCCTCAATGTTAATGAGGTTTCTCTTATTGTATTATGTAATTGGGTAGAAGTAGAATAGTGCTAGCCGAGGAGAGGAAAGTGAGTGAATCGTTCTAGGAACAATCTGTTAAATATCTATTCGCATATCGTTATTAATTTACTTTCGCGCCTTATTATGCTTTTGGAATGCATGCTTAAGGGTGTATGATGAGACCTAACAAAGATAATAAATTGGTTGCCAATTTACGCGAAAAAACCCTCAAAACATGTTAAGCGTTTTCCTTCTATTGAGTGATTCTTACTCAAGATCCAAGATTGGCACTGGTTTGTTGGCCAAAGTCAAGACCTTTGTCCATCACAGATGTGTTTAAATCATGAAGGCTTTGTTCCATATCTGTGTCTTGTCCAAGTTGTGATTTGTTGGCCAAAGTCAAGATCACTTCTTGTCCATCGACATCGATTACAAAGCTTTCCAAAGTCAATGGGTCTCGCTTAACTGGAATCATTAAGCTTGTTGTGCCAAAGCCAAGGCTTAGTTGATTCAGAGGAAAAATGTTAGGAAAATATATTGGATATATTGGCATATATATTGTATATATGTTTCGGACTTGGAGGTCCACCTACCGGATCTAGGAATTGGATGAGATCCAATTGATCTTAGAGATCTACCTAGTTAAATATCATACAGCTTGTTGGCCAAAGTCAAGGTTGTGTGTTATTTAACGGGATCCTAGCCCAATAGGAAACTAGGTTTCCCGAGTACTCAACAGAGGGTTAGAGGCTCACCGAAAAATAGTGGGAGGCTAGTATTGAATTTGCAATTTCGTTCAAATACTTAGCTTTACGCGCTTTCAAAATTATTTCGTCAATTATTTTATTAGTTGGACTAATATATCATTATTTTTCTTTTAACAGTTAGACTGTACCCAAACATCGTTAATCAAATAGTTGGACTATTGCGGTTAAGATGACTGGAAAATTGAGCATTAGGGATATTGTCATGGGCGACAACGTCTTTAATGGCACCAACTTTCAAGACTGGGACATGAATCTCAGAATCATTCTGGGATCCGAGAAGTTACTCTACACTATAGAGCGACCTCTTGGGCCTAAGCCCTGACCTGATCAGTTGCTTGAGCTAGAGCTTTGGAAGACCCATAGCGATGATAATGCAACTGCTCAATCGGTAATGCTTGCAGCTATGACTCCGAAATTCCGTCGTCAAAACAAGGGGTTGGATCCCTATGAGATGATGGCGAAGTTGCACGATCTCCACCGATCTAACCTTAGATCGCAAAGATACGAGTTGCAGAAGAAGCTCTTCCGGGCTCGCATGTCAGAGGGTACGTCTGTTGAGCATTATGTCTTACAGATGACTGCTGATATTGAGCAGCTCGGACAGATGGGCATAGTCTTCGAGGCTGAGACTTCAGTGGATTTGATCCTACAGTCTCTCCACGACACTTGGAGTGGGTTCATCATGAACTATAACATACTGAACCAAGACCAAACTCTTGGAGAGTTGATGTCCACTCTGCGTGAGGCTGATGTCCATTATGACCCATAGCGTCACTATTTGTAAAAGACATTGTGGTTTTTGTACAAAATAATTATGTAGCAATGAAATTGCATTTTATCATTTTGTAATTTGATTACTTAAATATATAAATGATAAAAGTCCCTATGATTAGTTCCAGATTGATAAGATATGAGACAATATCAATCCATAAAGGTTTAATCATTAAATATCTCTAGTCGTAGTATTATCGAGACTGGACATCGATAATGCGGAATAGACTAGTATTACACTTGTGCTTGTTATGGAAGCGTAACAGCATAGTTCTCATATATTTAAGTATTGGATACTTAAGCAAATGTGATAGGAGGTTGTGTTTACCGATGGTACGGAAACAGCTTCGCTCTGGATAGACCCCGCGGAATCCCATTGGTAGTATGATTATGTGTCTATGGGAGTGCGCATCAGGGTAAGTGTATTTGGTCTTAACATGAGACTTGCATCGCTAGTACTTGGGACTATCAATACGCTTTGGTTTTGGTCGTCCAGGACTTTAACAGGTTCTGTGTACGCCTCTTCTGGGTATACTGAGAATCGTAGTGAATTGGGTGTGATGTCAAGATGGAAGTATCACTTCAGTCATATAGAGATGATGATCATGCAGAGATACAAAATTAGTACTCTAAATGGTTGCGACCATCGGGATAATATGACAAGGTCATGATTATCCGATTTAAAGAGACTAGTTGCTTGTAATCCGATATATGCTTCGTACGAGGCAGACACTATTCCAGGCCCAGGCCTTGCATGTGACATCCGATACTGGATCACTATGCGCAATACTACGTATACTACGCCTGATATAGATTATATATTCCATTAAGAAAATTTCTGGAGAATTGGGTAGGCACGGTGCTTTGCTAGAAACCAACCATGTCTCGTAAATCGGTAAAAATGTAGTACGAGGTACGTATGTGTTCGGATAGTCCGACGACTGGATTTACTGCCAACATATCCATGGATCTCTTGGGTCGCTTCCCGAAGATTCACCGATGACGTATGATTCGAGCATAATTAATCTGGGATTAATTACGGAGAGATTTTATCAAGAATAAAATACTATTTGAAGAGAGGGAAGATTAATTTGGAATTAATCGATAATATAATATATTCGATATATTAAACGAAATTAGATTTCGACGCGGAATTAAAATTAGATTTTAATTCGGGCAAACGAGTTAATTTAGAATTAATTCGTTAGCGACATGAATAGTAATTTTGCTAGGCATAATTATTTAATTAAATTCGATTTAATTACGTCGCGACGAAAGTTCGTTAATTCGGAATTAGCGAACCCGAGCCCGGGAGTGTTTGCGGGCCCACTCGGATTTCGAATCAAGTGGGGCCCACATGTCACATCACATGTCACATCACTTGTCACTTTAAGTTGTTTTTAGTTGATGGGTTTTGGTGAAGTAAGTGAAGACTTTTTACACACTCCAACTTGATGGCATGGTTGACATATACCAACTTTGGTATATCATTATTTTAATTTTTGAAATTGAAATACAAGTCAACAAAATTCATTCACTCTCTCTCACACCCATTCTCGGTTTTTGGAAGCAAAAACACTCTCCATTTTCTTTCATCTTGGCCGAACAAGGAGGAAGAGAACAAGAAGATTTGTAGCAAATTTTCTAAGGGCTAGCACTCTAAAGAATCAATACAAGGTGATAGGGAAACCAACCTTGGAGCTTGGAATCATGAAGACAAAGCTTGGAGCTTGGACTTGGACCTTGGCCGAATTCAACAAAGGATTCTTGGAGTTCATTTTTCTTCTCAATACATCTCAAATCCGTTCAATGTAAGTGTGTTTTCGCCTCACTTCATTTGAGTATTCATTATTTTCATTGCTTAAATATGATCATGGGACCACATTAGAAACTAACACTCGACAAGGTCCATGTTAGTGTCTTAGACATGCCAAGGATCTCTAAGGAATGATTTGTGTGTGAAGAAAAATCTAAAGTAAGTTGCGGAAATCACTTACAAAGATTGGAAGAAGATCAAAACTTTTCATGGATGATGGAAGCTCCAAGCCCTCTTTGTTGTTCCAAACTAATGGGTGAGTCTCTCTATCACCTTCTTTTGACTCCTTAAAGTGCTAGCTTACAAGAATTTTACAACAAAACTCCATGGGAGAGAGATGAAGCTCACGGCCTCAAGGAGAAAGAAGAGAAAAATGGTTGATGTGATTAGTAACTCATTTACTTCTAAAGTTGACCAAGTTAATTTTTAGTGAGGTTGAGTGTTGGTATTGATTTGAGTGTTATATAAGCAAAGCCAAACTTACTTTTAATAAATCAAATCCATGATTTTAAGCTTAACCACTTCCATCATATGTCTAACATGTGATGTAAGTGAAATGGGTCCCACCACTTTTAAATTCAAAATTTAAGTTGGCTAACTCAACACGCAACTTCGCTCGGGCTCGGTTTCGTTTAATTCCGAAATAAATGATTTTTCCGTCGCGACGTAATTAAATCCAATTTAAATAAATAATAATGCCTAGCAAAATTATTACGAAAGTCACTTGCGAATTAGTCCTAAATTAATTCGTTCACCCGAATTAAAATCCAATTTTAATTCCGCTTTGAAATCCGATTTAATTTAATATATCCAATATATTATTTTAGCCCAATTAAATAAATTAAATAAAAAAATCCAATTTAACTATTAAATTTATTTTACCGATTAATTCCAAATTAATCGCGTCTCTCTCTTCTTGACGAATTAATCCCTGATTAATTCTTGCCGCAATTAATCCTAGATTAATTTTCTCCCTCTCATAATTAATCCCAGATTAATTCTGTTCGAGTCAAATATCATCGGTGAATCTTTGGGAGGCGCCCCAAGAGATCCATAGATATCTTGGAAGTAAATACGGTCATCAGACTAACCGAACACGTGCGTACCCAGTACCACGTTCTTACCAATTTACAAGACATGGTTGGCTTCTAGCAAAACACCGTGCATACCAATTTCTCCAGAATTATTCTTTTAAGAAATACATGATCTTTATCAGGCGTAGTATACATAGTATTGCGTATTACGATCCAGTATCGGATGTCACATGCTAGGTCTGGGGTTGGAGTTGTGTCTATCCCGTACGAAGCATATATCAGATCACTAGCAAATAGTCTATTTATGATCAGAAAGTCATGACCTAATCATATTTTCCCGATGGCTATAGCACTATAGAGTACCAGTTCTGTATCCCTGCGTGATCCTTATCTCCATATGACTGAAGTGATACTTCCATCTTGACATCACACCCAAAACACTACGATTCTCAGTATACCGAGAAGAGGCGTGCACAGAAGCTGTTAAAGCCCCGGACGACCAAAACCAAAGTATACTGATTGTCGCAAGTATTAGCGATGCAAGTCTCAAGTTAAGACCATATACACCTACCCTGATTCGGATTCCCATAGACACATAGTCATACTACCAATAGGATTCCGAGGGGTCTATCCAGAGCGAAGTTGTTCCCGTACCATCGGCAAACAGAACCTCCTATCACACTTGCATGAGTATCCAATGCCCAAATATATGAGAACTATGCCGTTAAGCTTCCATAACACGCACAAGTGTAATACTATCATATTCCGCATTATCGAGATGATATTGAGATATAAAGATGATAACAAGCACAAATACATTGTTATCTTGTGAGTTGTATAAGTACTATACTTTGGTTTCCCTAGGCTAACCTACAAATAAACACTTATCTGATTTGGGTTCTAGTTTGGTATAATCCAAACGTTTAGATTATGCCCAGCATTCCCAAATCTTCAGGAATGAGAAACTCGGTTTCTTTCCTACTCATATCTAATATGAAGTCTGTCTAACAGATTTTCATGGAACCTTATTCAAAATAAGTATTGCACTATTTAATGCGTATCCTCAGAAGGAAATTGGTAGCTCAGAGCGACTCATCATTAACCTTACTATGTCCAACAAAGTTTGGTTTCTCTGTTCGGACACACCGCTCAATTGAGGTGTTCCGGGAGGAGTCCACTGTGAAAGAATACCATACTCTTTCAAGTAATATTGAAACTCATATGTTTAAGTATTTTACACTGTGGTTCAACCGTAATGTTTTAATACTTTTCCAGTCTGTTTTTATACTTCGTGTCGAAACTCTTTGAATTACTCAAAGGTTTCTGACTTGTGTTTCATAAGATACACATAACCGTAATGCGATGCCACATCCATAAAGGTTACGAAGTATTCATATCCACCTTTAGCCTAGCTAGACATAGGCCCACTTACGTCACTATGAACGAGGGCTAACAGATCGGTGGCACTTGCACATTTACCATTAAAAGGTGTTTTAGGCACTTTACCTAATAAACAAGATTTATGGACATCATTTGAATTAGGATAAAATCCGTCCTAGTATCCATTATTCAAAAGTGTGGATATACGAGTCTTGTTAATGTGTCCAGACAACAATGCCACAAATAAGTCTCATCTGATTTACTCAGTTTGAGCCTTTTGTTTGTCATGTTATATGTTTGAGATTAATTTATATTCAAAATATAAAGGCGGTTATTCACATCTAATGTGTATATCTCAATATCATCTTTATAAGTCTCATTCTTGGAAGATTTCCAGCTCACTATTCCGTTACTCAAATTAAATATGTACCCTTATTGTGACTTACAGTCGTCTTTATCGGTTTGGAAACTTACAGCGGTGAACCCAGTCACCTCAAGTTCTCCTTTCCCAATATTATCAGAAAGCATCCTTAGTTCATCCAAGATACTCAAGGATATTCTTTACTTCAATCCAGTGACCATCATCTGGATTGGCCTGATTGCGTCTACATATGCTCAAAGCATATGAGACATCAGGTCGCATACATTTTCATTATATACGAGCTCTGTGAGAGTGTCAGCAGCTTTCTAGATCTATCCCAGTAGATCTTTATTCCCAGAATAAAGCCTGCTTCTCCCAGGTATTCCATGGAGAGTTTTATGAAAGCTAAGCTTTCACCGATTATAGTATGGGAAAGTTACTGCCGAGAAGCAATACATCATCAACATAAGAACAATGAATGTCAGTGCACTCCCACTAACCTTCTTATATACACAAGAATCATCTTCATTTTGAATTAAATCATATACCATTATGATTACATCATAACGATGGTTCCAAGAATTCAAATCGTTGCTTCAATCCATAAATGGATCGATTTAACTTGCAAGTCTTGTTTACATGTTTTGGCACGACAAAACCGTCAGGATATTGCATACAAACATCCTCAAAAAGGTTTCCGTTAAGGAAAGCAATTTTGGCTTCTACTTGCCATATTTCATAATCGAAATATGCAGCATTATCAAGCATTATCCGAATGGATTTAATCATGGCAACATGTGAAAACGTTTCGTCGTAGTCGACACTATATCGTTGACGATACCTTTTCTGTACAAGCCTACCTGCATACATTTGTATGTTTCCATCCATGTCTGTCTTCCTTGAAGACCATTTGCAACCAATAGGTTTAACGCCTTCTGGTGCATCAACCAGTATCCAAACATGGTTCGTATACATGGAATCCATTTCGGACTTCATGGCACTTTGCCATAAAAGGAGTCGATACCTTGTATCACTTCCTCATACGTAGTCGGTCCATTTTCCTCAATAAGATTAATATCTACATGAAGGGAGATCAGAAACCCATACCTCCCAGGTTATTTTCTGACTCTCTCCGACATACGCGGTTCTTGTGTATTCGAAGATTGTGGTACAGTTTCATCCCTGGTGAACTTTTCATGTTCCGTATGTTATCGGTGCCAGAAATAGTATCACTCCGATTTTCATTGAGTTATACTTTCCTCCCACTTACCACTGCATATAGGAAATCCTTTTCGAGGAAAACCACAATGAGAGCAACAAATACATTGTTCTCTTGTGAGTTGTATAAATACTATAATTTGGTTTCCATAGGATAACCTACAAATAAACACTTATCTGATTTGGGTTCTAGTTTGGTATCATCCAAACATTTAGAGTATGCCCAACATTCCCAAATCTCCAGGAATGAGAAACCCAGTTTCTTTCCTGTTCATATCTAATATGAAGTCTGTCTAACAGATTTTCATGGAACCTTATTCAAAATAAGCATTGCACTGTTTAATACGTATCATTAGAAGGAAATTGGTAGCTCAGAGCGACTCATCATTAACCTTACTATGTCCAACAAAGTTCAGTTTCTCCGTTCGGACATACCACTCAATTGAGGTGTTTCAGGAGGAGTCTATTGTGAAAGAATACCATACTCTTTCAAGTAATATTGAAACTCATATGTTTAAGTATTTTACACTATGGTCCAACCGTAATGTTTTAATACTTTTCCAGTCTGTTTTTATACTTCGTGTCGAAACTCTTTGAATTACTCAAAGGTTTATGACTTGTGTTTCATAAGATACACATAACCGTAATGCGATGCCACATCCGTAAAGGTTACGAAGTATTCATATCCACCTTTAGCCTAGCTAGACATGGGCCCACTTACGTCACTATGAACGAGGGCTAACATATCGGTGGCACTTGCACCTTTACCATTAAAAGGTGTTTTAGGCATTTTGCTTAATAAACAAGATCGTAGACATCATTTGAATTAGGATCAAATCCGTCATAGTATCCATTCTTCGAAAGTGTGGATATACAGGTCTTGTTAATGTGTCCAGACAACAATGCCACAAATAAGACTCATCTGATTTACTCAGTTTGAGCCTTTTGTTTGTCATGTTATATGTTTGAGATTCATTTATATTCAAAATATAAAAACGGTTATTCACATATGATGTGTATATCCCAATATCATCTTTATAAATAAAACACCAGTGTTTTGGAACATAAAGGTATACCCCCAACGGGTTACACTAGATACAGAGATAATGTTCTTTGTCAATCTAAGTACATTATAAAACTCTCCTAATTTAAGTACATGCCCCAATGGTAGTTCTAAAACTTAGGTTCCTATGGCCAAAACAACGACTCTCATCATGTTTTCGACTTGTAGGTCGATCTCATATGAAACCAGTCTCCTGCTAATCAGCAGATCATGCACATCTGTACATATATTTATGTACCACATCTAGTATCTAAAATCCAATTTTAAAACCAATAGTGGAAATGTTTATAATAAACATACCTGAAGCCGGAGCCTTGCCCCTCCTTCACTTCCTTCATGTATGCCTTATCCATACGGTAGTCACGTTTTCAGTGACCCGTTTGCCACAGTTTAGGCAGACATCTTGGGATATGTCATTTGTCTTCCCAGAAGACTATGACGATTTAGCCTTGCACTTTTGCTTCACACCCCCATAAGCCTTCGGCAAAGCCTTGGCCTCCTTGAGTATAGCCATTAACTCTCCAAGAGTTTTCTCCTGGTTCATCATGTTGAAGTTTATGACGAACCCGCCCCAGCATTCGGGCAGAGACTGTAGGATCAAATCTATGGAAGTCTCGGCCTCGTAGGTAATGCCCAGCTTACCTAGCTGTTCGATGTCAGCAATCATCTGTGACACCTAGTGCTCGACAGACGTACCCTCCGATATACGCAAGCGAAAGAGCTTCTTTTTCAATTCGTACTTCTAAGATCTAAGGTTAGATCTTTGAAGATCCTTTAATTTCAACATCATGGTATAAAGATCTAATCCTTAGTTCTGACGAAGAAATTAAAGAGTCATTGCAGCAAGCATAACAGATTGAGCACTAAAGTTATGAGTCTTCCAAAGCTCATGCTCCACTTATTTGCTCAACTCCGGGCTCAGGCCCGAGAGGTTTCTCTATCCAAAAGAGTAACTTCTCAGCTCCCAAGATTATCCTGAGATTCATTTCCCAATCTAAAAATTAAAGCCGTTAAAGATATTTTCACCCAGGATTATGTTCTAAACGCTAATCTTTCAGCCATCTTGATTGCAATAGTCCAACTATTTAATCAACGAATTCGGGTACAATTGAATGTAATGATTACTATAATCTAACTATATAACTAACTATAAATGCTTGGTTAAATTCAACTGTATTGATTACTATAGTCTAACTACATAACCAACTACAAATGAAACAGTTTGAATACAGTCCAACTGTTCATTTAAAACAACAATTGAATATTATTCCAACTAATATATATAAATTTTTAATGACGAAAAATAAAATGAGCGCGTATTGGCAAGTATCTAAACGAAATTACAAATTTAATACTTGCCTCCCACTATTTTTCGGCGAGCCTCTAACCCCTGTATGGAGTACTCGGGAAACCTAGTTTCCTAGTGGGTTAGGATCCCGTTAAAAGATATACAACATTGACTTTGGCCAACAAGCTGTATAAAATTTAACTAGGTAGATCTCTAAGATCAATTGGATCCCATCCAATTCCTAGATCCAGTAGGTGGACCTCCAAGTCCGAAACATATATCCAATATATGTAAATATATCCAATATATTTCCTAACCTTTTTCCTATGAATCAACTAAGCCTTGGCTTTGGCTCGACAAACTTAATGATTCCAGTTAAGCATGACCCATTGACAGTGGGAAAGCTTCGTAATCGAAGTTGATGAACTAGAAGTGACCTTGACTTTGGCCAACAAGTCACAACTGCCCAAGACATACGATATGGAACAAAGCTTTCGCGGTTCAAACACATCCGCGATGGACAAAGGTCTTGACTTTGGCCAACAAACCAATGCCAATCTTGGATCTTGAGAGAGAACCACTCAATGGAAGGAAAAACGCTTAATATTGTATTGAGGGTTTTTCGCGTAAATTGACAACCAATTTATTATCTTTGATTAGGTCTCATCATACACCCTTAAGCATGCATTCTAAAAGCATAATAAGGCGCGATAAAATTTAATAATGATATGCAGATGGATATATAACAAATTATTCCTAGAACAAATCTCTTCATTTCCTCTCTCCCGCTAGCACAAACTTCTACCCAATTACATAATACTTCTAAAGAAACCTCATTTACATTGAGGGGAATTGGTGAGAAGAGAAATACAAAGAGAATAGAGATAATAGGCTAGACACGCAGGTCCAATTTAATAAATTCTTAATTTATTACAACAATCTCCAAAATTGCCCTCACCATTCTAATATCCATCTGATATATATTATTTATACAATACATCCAAGTATTCACACAAAGTATGTTATTCAATCAATCTAATCTAATTAATTAATATTTGAATTAATGACCATCCAATGTTCAAACAACGATTTGATTTGCGCGAGTCCAACTCATTTAAGAATAAATACTCAATGTACGTATTCTTGAATTATATCGAACTACAATTTCAAATCCAATTTAAATTGTATCTAATATTAATTCATATTTAATTTCAAATTAAATAATTACACTTTTAATAATGCCTTTTAAGACTTGGATTCCAAATCCAATCAAATTGGGTCTCAAATGCCCAATTAGCGTCCAATACTATTCAATTAAAGTCCAATGAGCTTTCAATTGATTCTTTAGGCATGGGTTTTAGCCATTATGGATCAAACCCAAAATGCCAAGGCCCAAGTTAGGAATCACCCTATGCCATAAAATTAATTTAGGCTAATTAGGGCCAATTAAATTATTAAAGGCCCAATGTCATATTTTTGGACTTTATGGAAATGGTTTTGGCCTAAATATGATCCAAGACCAAAATTTGGCCCAACCAAGCCCATTAGCCCAAATACAACAATTAGATTAATATATCATTCTAAATTATATATTAATCCATTTCAAGTGTAATTAACACAATTAATTATTTAATCTAGTATTTCCAAAACACTAATTAATCTAATTAATCATGCTTAACATCTAATTCATGTCTAACACAAATTAATCAAAATCAATCTAACATGCTTCACATCTCACTGAAATGACAAAAAAATAACATCCAATTTGATTTCAATATAATTAAATCAACATTCAACATCTAAAATTCATTTCATGCCATTTAACATATCAAATTGTTAAAATTCAAAAATCACCATGAGCTACTCCTAGGGTGCATTCGTCCAAGCTAACAAATTTGGGAAATTTTGATCCAATCAATTTTTCACAATCCAATGATACAAAACTCAAAGTCATCATCATCCAAGCATAACCAAACATCCAATTTTGCATTTTCATGCTCCAAGCAAAAATGTCCAAATTAAGGTCATGAACCCTAGAATCAAATCAAGCTTAGATCTCTCTCTGATACCATTGTTAGTGTCCTAGAAATGCCAAGGATCTCTAAGGAATGATTTGTGTGTGAAAAATGTAAAGTGAGTTACGGAAATTACTTACAAAGATTGGTAGAAGTTCAAAACTTTTCATGGATGATGGAAGCTCCAAGCCCTCTTTGTTGTTTCAAACCCATGGGTGAGTCTCCCTGTCACCTTCCTTTGACTCCTTAAAGTGCTAGCTTACAAGAATTTTGCAAAAAACCTCCATGGGAGAGAGATGAAGCTCACAGCCTCAAGGAGAAAGAAGAGAAAAATGGTTGCTGTGAATATTAACTCATTTACTTCTAAAGTTGACCAAGTTAATTTATAGTGAGGTTGAGTGTTGGTATTGGTTTGAGTGTTATATAAGAAAAGCCAAGCTTACTTTTAAAAAATCAAATCCATGATTTTAAGCTTAACCACTTCCATCAAATGTCTAACATGTGATGTAAGTGAACTGGGTCCCACCACTTTTAAATTCAAAATTTAAGTTGGCTAAGTCAACACGCAACTTCGCTCGGGCCCGGTTTCGTTTAATTCCGAAATAAACGAATTTTCCGTCACGACGTAATTAAATCCAATTTAAATAAATAATAATGCCTAGCAAAATTATTACGAAAGTCGCTTGCGAATTAATCCTAAATTAATTCGTTCGCTCGAATTAAAATCCAATTTTAATTCCGCTTTGAATTCCAATTTCATTTAATATATCCAATATATTATTTTAGCCCAATTAAATAAATTAAATAAAAAAAATCCAATTTAACTATTACATTTATTTTACCGATTAATTCCAAATTTATCACGTTCTCTCTCTTCTAGACGAATTAATCCCTGATTAATTCTTGCCGCAACTAATCCTAGATTAATTTTCTCTCTCTCATAATTAATCCCAGATTAATTCTGTTCGAGTCAAATGTCATCTGTGAATCTTTGAGAGGCGACCCAAGAGATCCATGTATATGTTGGCAGTAAATACGATCATCGGACTATCCGAACACGTGCATACCTAGTACCACGCTCTTACCAATTTACAAGACATGGTTGGCTTCTAGCAAAGCACCGTGCCTACCCAATTCTCCAGAAATATTCTTTTGAGGGATACATGATCTTTATCAGGCGTAGTATACATAATATTGCGTATTACGATCCAGTATCAGATGTCACATGCTGGCTTGGGGCTGGAGTTGTGTTTGTCCCGTACGAAGCATATATCAGATCACTAACAAATAGTCTCTTTAAGATCGGAAAGTCATGACCTAGTCATACTTTCCCGATGGCTATAGCACTATAAAGTACCAGTTTTGTATCCCTGCGTGATCATCATGTCCATATGACTGAAGTGATACTTCCATATTGACATCACACCCAATACACTACGATTCTCAGTATACCCAGAAGAGGCGTACACAGAACCTGTTAAAGCCCCGGACGACCAAAACCAAATTATACTGATTGTCGCAAGTATCAGCGATGCAAGTCTCAGATTAAGACCATATACACCTACCCTGATTCGGATTCCCATAGACACATAGTCATACTACCAATGAGATTCCGAGGGGTCTATCCAGAGCGAATCTGTTCCCGTACCATCGGAAAACAGAACCTCCTATCACACTTGCATGATTATCCAATACCCAAATATATGAGAACTGTGCCGTTAAGATTCCATAACGCGCACAAGTGTAATACTAGCCTATTCCGCAATATCGATGTCCAGTCTTGATAATACTACGACTAGGGATATTTAATGATTAAACCTTACGTGGATTAATATTGTCTCATATCTTATTAATCCGGTACCAATCATATGGACTTTTATCATTTATATATCCAAGTAATCCAATTACAAATGATAAAAGAGCAATTTCCTTTGTCATATAGTTAATTTGTACAACAACACCATGTTCTGTACAAATAGTGATGCTATGGGTCATAATTATCTCATAGTCCAGATTCACGCCCATCTTGCAGACCACAAAGCTCAGATTGGGGCATACCTTGAGCCCAAACTACGCTCAGATTTGATTAACTTCCTCAAGGAACAACATGACTATTTCGCTTGGTCACATGAAGATATGATCGGGATTGACCCCGAGATGATAACCCATGACGCGTGGATCCAGACTACCCCTGGTAAGACAGTAAAGAAGAAAGTTCACTCCTGAAAGGAACCGAGTCATCGATGAAGAAGTTCAGAAACTTCTACAAAGCATAGGAAATGGCTTGCGAACATTGTGGTGGTTCGAAAGAAGAATAGGAAGAGGCGAGTTTGCATCGACTTCACAAGACAAAGCATGTCCAAAAGATTCATTCACAGTGCCTCATATAGATTCAATGGTCGATGCTATAGCCGGTCACGAGTTGTTGAGTTTCATGGATGATTATTCAGGATACAATCAAATCCTTATGCATCCAAATGACCAGGAGAAGACAAATTTTATCACCAATTGAGGTATCTACTGCTACAAGGTGATGCCATTCGGAATCAAGAATGCATGAGCCACTTACTAGCGACTAGTCAACAAGATATTCTCCCAACACATTGGGAAAGCAGTGGAGGTTTACATAGACGATATGTTAGTGAAATCGTTAGAGGCTGAACAACATCTGGAGCATTTGAGGTAGACGTTCGACATAATAAGGAAGTACAACATGAAGTTGAACCCTATGAAGTGTGCCTTCGGTGTTGCTTCCGGAAAATTTCTTGGATACTTGGTCACTCGCCGATGGATTAAAGCCAACCCAGATCAAATAAAGTCTATGCTTGACATTTTTTCCCTCACCAGCCAGAAAGATGTCATGCGACTTGCAAGAAGGATCGCAGCTCTGAACCGGTTCATTTCCAAGTCCACAGATAAAAGTTTTTTGTTTTCTCTGCTGATCGGTGTTTTCACACGCGTATAACGCAAGCACACGTATCGTTCAAGTAGTATAAAAAGTATCGATCCCACGAGGACTTAATACCTAATCTATTAATTTATGAAGCCAAATGATTACAAGTATCTAACGGATTGATTGTTTGATTTGATGATGACTTAAACTTAAAAACTAGTAAATAAAATAGCGCGAAAGTAGGTTGAGGAAAATTCAAATTTATAAAACTATCCAGGGTTGTGATTTCTTCTAATATCTTTTAATGCTGAAGTGTTTATTTTATGTTTTTGTAATATATTGGTTTACTAACCTGGAACACGAAATTCTGAAAAAGCCTTTGTCGATGGTCCGATGCAAATACCAGTGTAACCCAATTAAATCATATTTCTATGTCAATCAAATTACCTGAATTCATTAAGACTAAGTTCCAATTGTGGTTACCCCCGCCCGACAGGTATATGTCTATCCTGTAAGGAAATCTATTAAAAGGGTTATCTATCCTCAAGGAATATCGTGGGCTATTAAGTCTAGGGTCTTAAACATAAAATTCCTTTGTCAAGTTTATTTTAAGTTTACCAGATCAATCTTATTAGTGGCCAGTTAACAAGACGCATTAAGCTTAAGTCTTAATAAGTAAACCTTTATATTACCCAAACTATAAAATAACCCCTTATAAACCAGTTAATTTGGAGTTCAACACAACCCCAGATAACGGGCTTAGCTACGACAAATTTCTACAACTAGTAAGAACTTAAAAATAAAATACATAAAGTAAAATGCTGAAAAGTAAATGCTAGAAATTAAAAAGGAAAAAGTACAATAAAAGAAAATGCTAGGGGTTAAAGGATCCACTTTTATTACTACTATTTTAGATATCTCCCTTAATATAATATATTAACTTGTGTGATATTACCAACCAGCCATATACGCCGTAACCTGATTAAGTCAAATTAATAATTAATTACCAACCAACCAACCAGGAGGTATCCTTGTTTAGTTAGGGTAAAACCAGTTAATATCAATTACCAACTGGCCAATATAGTTGTATCCTCATTAAGTCGAGTTTTAAATAGTTATTATATTATAATTAAGGGAAATTAATCTAAATAGCAATAATAAAAGCTTTACCTTTCACCCTAGCAGAGGGAAGTTACCTCCTCATTGCCGAATAATAAAAACTGAAAAAGTAAAGAAAGTAAATTACGATTACAAAAAGTAAATAAAATTAATTACAAAACTGAAATTAAAACAAACTAGATACAAACTCCTTAGAATTCTCAAAGATTTACAGAGAGGAAGGTACATCTGAAACTGAAATTTCGAGCTGAATTTATAGGGGTCGATAGGTGCCACGCGTCGTGACGTGACAACTTTTTGCACGTTGCGACGCATTGAAGTGGCAGACACTCATTGGATGCTTTGATCTCTTATCTGCTGACATGGCACATGCCCAATAGAATGCTGACACATGGAAGATTTGGATGATTAACTCAATAATTATGCTGACATGGCGATGACGTGGCGACACGTGGTGATGTTGATTGTCGGCACCGTGTGATTGCGACACGTGTCATGAGATGATTGGCTGATGATGACGTGGCTGACACGTGGAACGCTGACTCAGCAAGTGACTGATGTGGATGCCACATGGCAGACACGTGACAATGGCGATTATCGGCATCATGTGATGGTGACACGTGGTAGATGCATGTTAACAAGATCGGTGCACGTTAGCAAGATCGGCGCACGTTAGCAAGATCGGCGCACGTTAGCAAGATTCGACACACGTTAACAAGATTAAACTTCTCAGATTTTGACACGTGTCCTGGTGTATTTTAGCAGGCTCCCGGCGCACGTTAGCAGTCACGACACAGGCTGTGCGTCGCGACGCGCCAAATGACCAATTTGTCCTTTTGTCTATTTTTCATTGTTTTGGTCCCGTATCACCTACAGAGAGTCCTGAAACTTTATTTATCTACAAATAATACAAAACACATCAAAATATTCACAAAGCTCAAGCAATTATACAAAATATTAGGTCAAATGATTGGGAAATAGTGATACATTTACCACTCAATACACCCATAAACCTAACATTTTGCTAGTCCTCGAGCAAAACAACAAGATAAAATAACGTAAACATCTTTAAAATAAAATTAAACTAAGCCACTTTTATAGGAATCACGGTTGCATTTAGCATATGCAACAAGCCTTTAAACCCCTAGGTGTCCCTAGTGGACGAGTTGTAGTCTCTTGAGGGTTTACATCCACGATACCCACAAATGCTTTTACAAAAGTAAAAAAGATAGTTAAACTAATGCACACAAAACCAAAAAGACAAGAGAAAAAGAGAATAAAGAAGTTAATGACTAAGTTTAGAGTTGTTTTCTTTCTTTTTAAATTATCGAATAAGTAAATTCTCCGATTATTTTTACCATTCTTCATATACACAGCCATCAAAATAGTAATCAACTCATTTTTGCCCACAATAGTCATAAGTGTAGTTGAGAATAGAGTAATATTTTTGTCCTAAAGTTATACCAGAATTCAAATATTTTTTAGTAATGGAATATTTTTCTGATTTTTCTATTTTTTTTAATTTATGTACAATATCATCCATCCATGTAACGAGCTTTGGGTCAGTGACTCCCAAACTAGTTGGCTTTAGGGCACTAGGTGTTAAGATACCCTTACAGACTTAATTACTCAGATTTCAGACATATATATATATTTGCAACATCTTTGATCCATGTAGCAAACTTTGGGCTAGTGGCTCCCAAACCAGTTGGTTTTAGGGCACTAGGTGTTAAAACACCTCTACGGACTTAATAACTTGGATCTTAGAAGTTTTTTATTTTTTTTTATCCCATTGCTTTTTTAGATGCTTCCTCCAATTAGACTAGAGCACTGAATAATACAAAATTTTCAATTATAACTCATGTCTGTATGTTACCATGTATGTTGATAATACTTGTCAACTAAACATATGAAGATTCATTTTAGTCAGTTTTATGGAGAATTCATAAATTAAATAATTCAAAAGGAAATAAACAAAAATTAACTTGTTCCGAAATAGGTTGAGATACGTCTCAAGAGTGGAAATTCCTTACACAACTATCTCACATCAATTTCACCTGATTAATCAAATTAAAAACACAAAATACAAAATATTATTTTGATTTTTGTAAAAAATTTCAATTTTTTTGAATTTTTCGAAAATTTTGACTAAAATAAAAATAACTATACAAAACAAGATACTAATCAACTATTACCCTCCCCAAACCTAAATGAGACATCATCCCCAATGTCTTAAAAATAATAAGATGAGTTCAGAAGATAGTACCTGGTTAGCTGAAATTCTACATCTAAATGGGAAATTTAAAGGTTAAGATCAAGATTTATTCAACGCTTCTTACCACGATCATCATCAGACCATTTTATCTTGGAAAGGATAGGATCAATTTGTGGTTCATAGGCTAAGATTTGGTCAATTTAATCTGGGGCAGTTCTGGCAGTGAAGATGAGTTCTTTCAGAGGTTTTGACACGAACCCATTTCTCCGGGCATCATCAAGAAATACACAAAGAAAATCATAAAATCCATATGCGTTGAACAATCCAATTGTTTTCTGGTGTATGTTCAAGTTCACCCAAGATAGCACTGTAAAAATCTCCTCAAACGTACCAAACCACCTGGCAAAGCAATAAAAGCATTAGCACGGTTAATCATTTCCACCAGTCGTTCAGACATACCTGGCACGATCAGTTCTTCTTTGTTTGATGATCCTATAAGATCCGCCTCTGCCAAGGGTTTTGGGATGATTCCCAGAACTTGACTACCTCCTTCTTGTACAACCTTTGAAACTATCCCCATTAGTCCAAGATTGCCACCGCCATATACTAGGTGCATATTCCTTTCGGCTAAGACTCGTCCCAATTCCTGTGCTGCTGCTACGTATTATGGCTTAGTACCAACACTAGTATCGCAAAACACACAGATGTTTTCAACTCTTCTTTTTTGAAGTAGCTTTCATTTTATGTATTTATTTCTCAGCTCTGGATGCCTTTAAGAGTGCAATGATGAGTTGAATTTATAATACCTGAAAAAAGGTGAGTAATAATAGCACTAGTACCTTTCAAGAGTTTTAGATATGTCATCTAAAGACTCCTTACTCAAGCCATCCTTAATGAAATTTATCTTATCTTCACGGTTATCAGACACCATTCCTAAATAACGACAACGAGTATCACAAAACATACGAGCACATTTATAGAATACACCCATTCTTTTAGCTCTTCTCTTTTTAGCATAGGTGCTTCTTCCTAAACCAGGCAGATGTGAAATAAAAGAGTCAGAGGAATCACCTGCCAATCGGACTTGTGCTTCAATAATCCAACGAATGTCAGTAGGAATACCTTTGATCATCAGTAATCTCATCCGTTCCATGTGAGCTTTGTAAGCTTTCATCAGAGAGTTTTGAGGGAGAGAAGAAAATTACTTGTGAAGATGTGCGAGAGCTTCTTCCATCATGAAATGTGACTTTACTTACAAAATTAAACACACAAAAATAAAACACACCAAATCTGAATATATACACAAATTACGTGGGTTGCCTCCCAGCTAGCGCTAAGTTTAAAGTTGTTAGCTAAACATGACTTATCGAACATTAGGCTGGATCTGAAAGTGTGACACTTTCTTTTTATCGCTAAAATTATTCTCCCCAATAGTGCTTAACACGCTGACTGTTAACCTTGAATGTTTTGTTGGAGTCGGGATCATGTAACTCAACGGCTCTATCTGGTAAAACCTTGGTGATTAATAATGGATATGTCCATCGTGATTTTGGCTTCCATGGGAAGAGTTTTCAACCTTGATTTTTTTAACAGTACTTGCTACCCCGGTTCCAGTTGTATGCGCACTAACTTCTCACCATGTCTCTTCTTGCCATTTTCTTTGTACAGTTTAGCATTCTCGAAGGGCAATATGTGGAATTCCTCCAATTTGTTGAACTGTTGGAACTGTTTCTCATCAGTTGCTTGTAGATCAAGATTTGACTTGTTCAGTGTGCAGTACGCTTTATCTTCAAGCTCCAAAGGCAGATTGCATGCTTTAAGTTTGGCAGTTGAACTTTTCTTTTCATCAGAGTTCTGGATGGTACTATTTCTCACATCAAGTCTGAAACATTCCTCATTCTTTTCATCATTCGGGAATTCCATGGCTTTGAAAATATTGAATGTTACTTCTTGATCTTGAACCCTCATGGTTAGTTCACCTTTTTTTACATCAATAATGGATCGTCATGTAGCCAAGAATGGTTTCCCGAGGATGATGGGCACGTTTTCGTCTTCCTCTATGTCAAGGATAATAAAATCTGCTGGGAAAATGAATTTGTCAACTTTGACCAACACATCTTTAACCACACCTCTCGGAAATATGAGCATTCTATCAGCAAGTTGCATATAGACTGAGGTGGGCATTGTTTCTCCAATCTGTAGTTTCCTGTAAATAGAAAAAGACATCAAATTAACACTTGCACCTAAATCACACAAAGCCTTACCGAAGTCATGTTCTCATATGTTATAAGGGATAGTAAAACTACCAGGATCTTTCAACTTTGGGGGAAGTTTCCTTTTAATGATGGCGCTGCATTCTTCTGTCAATGCTAATGTCTCGTAATCTCCCAATCTCCGCTTTCGTGACAGAATGTCTTTCATGAATTTGACATAGCTGGGCATTTTTTCTAACGCTTCTGCAAATGGAATGTTGATATGCAGCTTTTTGAAGATCTCCAGAAATAGAGAAAACTGTTTGTCCAGTTTATTTTTCTGGAGACGCTGTGGAAAATGTGGAGGTATAGTGATTTTTCTGGTTCTTTTTCTTCCATCTGTTGCTCTGTTTATTTTGGAATTTCTTCAATGGATGCCTTGATTCCAACATCTTTGTTGATCTCAGTACCGTTTTTTAAAATGATGGCATGACATTGCTCCTTCCCAATGTTCCTTGGATTTGTTTCTGTGTTGCTATGAAGGGTACCTAGCGGTCTGTAACTTTAAGCATTGGCCAGTTGTCCAATTCAATTCTCCAGTGCTTTAATGGAAGCAGATTGACTTTGAAACATAGCATCATATTTTTTAAGCTGAGTCAGCACTTCCGCTATTCCTGGTTCATTTGCCTTCTCCTGGCCTTTGTTCTGTTGCTGTTGGAATCCGGGTGGTAGATAGTTCTGCTATTGGAATCCAGGTGGTGGATTTTTCTTTTGCCCTGAATTGTTGCTCCATGAAAAATTGGGATGATTCCTGACCGAAGTAATCACACGCGTATAACACAAGCGTAAATATCGTTCAAGTAGTATAAAAAGTAACGATCCCACGAGGACTTAAAACCTTTTATTATCAATTTATGAAGTCAAATTTTACGAGTATCTAATGGATTGATTGTTTATTTGGAAGGTGATCTTAAATTTAAAACAAGTAAATAAAATTGCTTGAAAGTAGTTTTTAAGAAAATTTAATTTTAAAACTATCCAGGGTTGTGAATCATTCCAATATCATTTTTAAAGATGAAGCGGTTATCATACGGTTGTGTAATATATTGTTTTATTAACCTGGAACACGGAATTATGTAAAAGCCTCTTCTAATGGTCTGATACAAATACCCAGTGTAACCCGATTAATCATATTCCTATGTTAACCAAGTTATCTGAATTCATTAAGATTAAGTTCCAATTATGGCTACCCCCGCTTGACAGGTATATTCCTATCATGTAAGGAAATCTATTAAAGGGTTATCTATCCTCAAGGAATATCGTGGGCTATTGAGTCTAAGGTCTTTACTCTAAAATCTCTTTTCCAAGTTCATTTTAAGTTTACCAGTTCAATTTTATTAATGACCAGTTAATAAAAAGCATTAGGATTAGGGCTCAATAAATAAACCTTTACATTACCCAAACCATAAAATAACCCCTTATAAACTGATGATATTGGACTTCATCACAACCCCAGATAACTGACTTAGTTTCGACACATATTTACGGGTAGTAAAAACTTAAATAAAATAAAAGACATAAAGTAAATTGCTGGAAATTAAATACTGAAAAGTAAAATGCTGAAAAGTAAATTGCTGAAAAGTAAATTGCTGAAAGTAAATTGCTGAAAAGTAAATTGTTGAAAAGTAAATAAAATAAAAGTATAATAAAAGAAAATGCTGAGGTTAGAGGATCCACTTTTATTACTACTATTTTAGATATCTCCCTTAATATTATATATTAACTTTGCGTGATAATTACCAACCAGCCATATAGGCGGTATCCTGATTAAGTCAAATTAATAATTAATTACCAACCGGGCGGTATCCATGCTTAGTCAGGTTAAAATCAATTTATAATTAATTACCAACCAACCAATATGGCGGTATCCTCGTTAAGTCAGGTTTTAAATAGTTATTATATTATAATTAAGGGAGATTAATCGAAATAGCAATAATAAAAGCTTTACCTTTTACCATAGCAAGGGGAGTTACCTCCTCATTGCGTAAAAAGTAAAAACTGAAAACTAAAGAAAGGAAAGTTCTGTGCGTAAAATTAAATTACAGAAAGTAAAGACTGAAAAGTAAAGAAAAGAACGTGCGAAAGCGGAAATTAATTACTGAAAGCTATAAATAAACAAACAAGATACAATCTTCTTAGTTATTCTTAAGGAATTTCAAAGAAGAAAGTATGAATTTACAAATGAAATGGCTTGGTATTTATAAGCAAAAATTTTCCTCCACCAAATCCATTATTAATTTCTATCATGTTTGGAGGGAGCTTGACTATTTTTATTTATTTATTTATTGCTTTGAAAATGACTTTAATAATTACACATAACACACAGATGTTTCTTCAGATTAGGTCATGAAATCTTCGGAATTAGAAATTATTTTGTTCTTCGGAGTTGTAGACTTTGAGTCTTCTTTAATCTGGAACTTGAATCCGCTCAATCCGATATCGGAGTAAGAAGTTATGCCCAAAATATGACAGTTGCGCAAAATTGGAATTTCCGAAACTGCACTTTGTTAGAACACTCTTTCAAGTTTCCAATCTCCAAAATTAATATGTCAAGTCCAATTTTTTGCCCTTATTTGACCCACATTTCGTCCTAAATGATTTCATTGAGTCCCAATATTATTTTATTTGCAAAATAAACTAAAACACATCAAAACGTTCATCAAACCCGAGAAACTAAACAAATTATTAAGTAAAAGGGGTGATAAATATTGATATATTTTCCGCTCATTATACCTCCAAACCTAACATTTTGCTAGTCCTCGAGCAAAACAATAAAATAAAATACAAGAAACAATTAAAATTAAACTAAGCCACTTTCGTAGGGATCACAGTTGCATTTAGCATATGTAACAAGCCTTGAAACCCCTAGGTGTCACTAGTGGACGAGTTGTAGTCTCGTGAGGGCTTACAGTAACGATACCCACAAACATTTTACAAAAGTAAAAAGATAATAAAACTAATGCACACGAAAGCAAAAAGACAAGAGAAAAGAGAATAAAGAAGTTAGTGACTAAACAGATGAAACTTCTAATCCAAGTCAATAGTTGTTTTGTTTCTTTTTAAATTACCGAATAAGTAAATTCTCCTATTATTTTTACCATTGTCCATATACACAGTCAACAAAATATTAATTAACTCATTTTGCCCACAATAGTCATGAGTGTAGTTGAGAATAAGTAATATTTTTGCCTTAAAGTTTTATCAGAATTCACACCTTTTTTAAGCAATGGAATAATTATTATTATTTTTTTTTGTTTTTTTTTGATTTTTGATTTTTTTTATTTATATACAATATCTTCAATCTATGTAACGAGCTTTGGGCCGGTGGCTCCCAAACCAGTTGGCTTTATGGCACCAGGTGTTAAGACACTCCTACGGACTTAATTACTCAGACTTTAGATATATATATTTTTTTTGGCAACATCTTCGATCCATGTAACGAGCTTTGGGTCAGTGACTCCCAAACCAGTTGGTTTTAGGGCACTAGGTGTTAAAACACCCTTATAGACTTAATAACTCGGATCTCAGACATTTTTTTTTACTCCATCGCTTTTTATAGATGCTTTCTCCAATTAAACTAGAGCACTAAATATTACAAACTTTTCAATTACATCTCATGTCTATATGTTACCATGTATGCTGATAATACCTGTCAACTGAGCATATAAAGATTCATTTTAGTCAGTATTATGGAGAATTCGTAATTTAAATAATTTAAAAGGAAATAAACAAAAATTAACTTGTTCCGAAATAGGTTGAGATACGTCTCAGGAATGGAAATTCCTTACACAGCTATCCCACACCAATTTCACCTGATTAATCAAATAAAAACACAAAAATACAAAATATTTTTTTGGTATTTGTAAAATTTTTCAATTTTTTTGGTTTTTTCGAGAAATTTTGACTAAAAATATAACAATAAGAAATAAAACAATAAGAACAAGATATAAGAAATAAAACAATAATAATAAGATACAATTTAACTATTCTCCTCCCTCAAACCTAAATGAGACATTGTCCCCAATGTCTTAAACAGTAGAAGAAGAGTTTAGAAAACCGTACCTGGTTAGCTGAAATTCTACATCTAAATGAAAAGTTAAAGGTTAAGATCCAGATTTATCCGACGCCTCTTACCACGATCATTATCGGACCAGTTTATCTTGGAAAGAATGGGGTCAATTTGAGGTTCAAAGGCTAAGATTTGATCAATTAAATCTGGTACAGTTCTGGCAGTAAAGATGAGTTCTTTTACAGGTTTGACACAAACCCATTTCTTCGGGCATTATCAAGAAACACACAAGAAAATCATAAAATCCTTCAACGTTGTACAGTCCAAGCAGTTTCTGGTGTATTATCAAGTTCGCCCAAGATAACACAGTAAAAATTTCCTCCATTGTGCCCAAGCCTCCTGGTAAAGCAATAAAAGCATCAGCACAGTTAATCATTTCTACCAGTCGTTCAATAATACCTGGCACGATCAGTTCCTCTCCGTTCGATGGACCTATCAGATTTGCCTCCGCCAAGGGTTTTGGGATGATTCCCAAGACTTGACTGTCTCCTTCCTGTACAGCCTTTGAAACAATCCTCATTAGTCCAAGATTGCCTCCTCCATATACTAGGTGCATATTCCTTTCAGCTAAGACTCGACCCAATTCCTGTGCTACTGCTATGTACTCTGGTTTCACACCAACACTAGTACCACAAAACACACAAATGTTTACAACTTGTCTTCTTGAAGTGGCTTCCATATTTTATGTGTTTCTTTTTCAGATCTGGACGCCTTCAAGAATGCAATGATGAGTTGAATTTATAGAACCTGAAAGGGTGAGTAATAATAGCACAAGTATCTTCTAAAGGACGATTAGTAGCAAAACAGTAAATCGTGAAAGGTCAAAAAGTAGCCTGGATCCTGTCAGAGAGAATAACAAAACAAATCATAATTATTAGGAAAAGACAAAGAGATATAATATTTACAATAATGTAATGGCTTGAATGACGTCTATGCGTCAGGGACAAGCTTCCCATCCAATTTTCTTATAAATTGGCAAACATGGTATTTTAAAGTCAGATTCCCGAGATTTAACTGTTGTTTTTCTTTTAAGAATTGTGTATATAACACGTGAATTTTATGATATACATATCCATTGGGATGCATCTCAAGAGTCTTAGATATGTCATCCAAAGACTCCTTACTCAAGCCATCCCTAATGAATTTAATCTTATCTTCGCGGTTATCAGACACCATTCTTAAAGAACGACAAGGGTATTTCATGTCATGCGAGCACATTTATAGCACACACCCATTCTTTTAGCTCTTCCCTTTTTAGCATAGGTGCTTCTGCCTAAACCAGGTAAATATGAAATAAAAGGGTCAGAAGACTCATCTGCCAATCAGACCCGTGCTTCAATAATCCAACAAATGTCAGTAGGAATACCTTTGATCATCAGTAGCCTCATCCGTTCTAAGCGAGCTTTGTAGACTTTCATCAGAGATTTTAGAGGGAGAGAAGGAAATTACTTGTGAAGATTTGCGAGAGCTTATTCCATCCTGAAATGTGACTTTACCTACACAAATTAAACACACAAAAATAAAACACACCAAATCACAATATATACACAAATTGCTTGGGTTGCCTCCCAGCTAGCGCTAAGTTTAATGTCATCAGCTAGACATGATTTCTCGAACGTTAGGCTGGATCTGAAAGTGTGACACTTTCTTTTTTTTGCTCAGATGATTCTCCCCAGTAGTGCTTGACACGCTTCCTGTTAACCTTGAATGTGTTGCTCGACTTGGGATTATATATCTCAACAACTCCGTAGGGTAACACCTGAGTAATCACAAATGGTTCAGACCATTTTGATTTCAGCTTTCCAGGAAAAAGTTTCAACCTTGAATCGTACAACAACAATTGCTGCCCTGGTTCCAATTGTATGCGCACTATTTTTCGATCATGCCATTTCTTAGTCTTCTCTTTGTATATTTTGGCATTCTCATAAGCTTGTAGGCGAAATTCCTCCAACTCATTGAGTTGGTGAAGTCTTTTCTCTCCTGCAGCTTGTGGATCAAGATTCAACTTCTTCAGTGTCCAGTACGCCTTGTGTTCAAGCTCAACTGGCAGATGGCATGCTTTCCCGAACACCATTTGATATGGGGACATACCAATGGGTGTCTTGTAAGCTGTTCGGTAGGCCCATAATGCATCATCCAGTTTTTCAGACCAGTCATTCCTTGTTGTTCCAACGGTTCTCTCCAAGATTCTTTTGATCTCCCTGTTTGAAACTTCAACTTGCCCGTTTGACTGTGGATGATAAGCTGTGAAAACTTTATGAGTAACTCCGTATTTGGATAGAAGTGCATCGAAGTATTTGTTACAGAAATATGTGCCACCATCACTGATAATTGCCCGAGGTGTTCCGAAGCGAGTGAAAATATTCTTTTTAAGGAACTTGATCACCACTTTTGAATCATTTGATGGAAGTGCAATTGCTTCAACCCATTTGGAGACGTAGTCTACAGCTACCAATATGTACAGGTTTCCAAATGATGGAACAAAGGGTCCCATAAAATCAATCCCCCATACATCAAATATCTCCACTTCTAGAATGTTTTGCAAAGGTCCTTCATTTCTCCTCGAAATATTTCCCGTTCTCTGGCACCTGTCACATTGAAGAGCAAATAGATAAGCATCTTTAAAAGGAGTGGGCCAGAACAAACCTGATTGTAAGACTTTGGCTGCAGTTTTATTTCCACTGAAGTGTCCGCCATATGGTGATGAATGACAGTGTTGCAAAACACTGTTGACCTCCTCATGTGGAACACACCGTGTCAATAATTGATCAGCACAGCGTTTGAACAGGTACGGCTCATCCTAGACATAGTGCTTGACTTCTTTGAAGATTTTATTCCGTTGCTGAGTTGCCCATTCCAACGGTCATTTTCATGACACTATGTACTTGACATAATCAGCATACCAAAGGGCATCATGTTGTTTCATAGCGAACAACTGTTCATCTGGAAAGTTTTCTTTGATTGTCAATTCTTTGCCAGCTGTATCTCCATTCTTGAGCCTTGATAAATGATATGCCACTTGATTTTCTGTCCCTTTCCTGTCTTGAATCTCCACGTCAAATTCTTACAGAAGAAGTATCCAACGGATCAATCTGGGTTTGGCATCTTTCTTCACGATCAAATACTTAATTGCTGAATGATCTGTGTAGACCACCACTTTGGGACCCAGCACATAAGAGCAGAATTTATCAAAAGCAAACACAACTGCAAGCAACTCATTTTTAGTGGTTGTGTAGTTGAGTTGAGCTTCATTCAGAGTTCTGCTGGAATAGTAATTGGCATGGAAGATCTTTGCTTTGCGTTGTCCCAAAACAACACCTACAGTAAAATCACTAGCATCACACATCACCTCAAATGGAAGGGTCCAATCCGGTGCTACTATGATGGGGGCAGAGACCAGCTTTTGTTTTAGGATATCAAAGGCTTCCTGACATTCTTTGGTGAAGTTGAAAGGCACATCTTTCTCCAGAAGATTGCAAAGAGGTTTTGCAATTTTTCAGAAGTCTTTGATAAATCTCCTGTAAAAGCCAGCATGTCCGAGAAAATTCTGAATCCCTTTGACAGATGTGGGTGGAGGTAGTTTTTCAATTATCTCGATTTTTGTTTTGTGTACCTCGATCCCCTTTTGTGAAATCCGATGTCCCAGAACAATGTCTTCTTGCACCATGAAGTGACATTTCTCCCAGTTGAGTACCAGGTTGGTGTCTTCACATCTTTGTTACACCTGTTGCAGATTTTGCAAGCAATGATAAAAAAAAGTCTCCAAATATAGAGAAGTCATCCATAAAAACCTCCTTACTCTGTTCTAGCATGTCTGAGAAGATGGCCATCATGCAATACTGAAATGTAGCAGGAGCATTACATAATCCAAATGGCATCCTACGGAAAGCAAAAGTACCATACGGACATGTAAATGTGGTCTTCTCCTGATCTTCTGGGCGATGGGAATCTGATTGTACCCCGAATATCCATCCAAAAAGTAATAGTAATCATGTCCCGCCAGTCTATCTAGAATATGATCAATGAATGGCAGCGGAAAATGGTCTTTCCCATTTGCTTTGTTCAGTTTCCAATAGTCCATGCATACTCTCCATCCAGTAACCATTCTGGTTGGAATCAGCTCGTTCATTTCATTTGTGACAACAGTAATTCCTCATTTCTTTGGTACACACTGTATATGACTCACCCAACTGTTGTCTGGGATGGGGTAAATGATGCCAACATCCAACCATTTGATGATTTCTTTCTTCACGACTTCCTTCATAATCGGATTGAGTCTCCGTTGATGCTCCACTATGGGTTTGTACTCATCGTTCATCAGAATCTTATGCATACAAAATGATGGACTAATGCCTCGAATGTCTGCTATAGTCCAGCCAATGGCTCTCATGTGTTCTCGTAACACTCTCATCAACTTTTCTTCCTTCTCCAATGTTAGCGAAGAAGAAATAATAACAAGTAATTCAGAAGAGTTTCCAAGAAATGCATACCTGAGATGGCTCGGAAATAACTTCAGCTCCAACTGCAGTGGTTCTTCAATTGAGGGCTTGATTCGATCTTTCTTCGGAAGTTCCAGACTTTCCACTGGTGGTGTCGATTTGAATTGGAATGGCTTGTCAAGATAGTTGATACATTCCAGAATTTTAGCATCTAGCTTTCTGTCAGTCATGTTGGTGATGCAAGCTTTAAGTTTATCCGTGGGAATTGTATTAGTATCATGAATGATACTATCAACAACATCAATTCTGAAACATTCTTCCTCTTTTTCATCACTCGGGAATTTCATGGCTTTGAAAACATTAAAGGTAACTTCTTGGTCCTTCACTTTCATAGTTAGTTCTCCTTTTTGGACATCAATCACAGTTCGACCTGTAGCCAAGAATGGTCTCCCAAGGATGATAGGAACATCTTTGTCTTCTTCCATGTCAAGGATAATGAAATCTGCTGGGAGAATGAGTTTGTCGACTTTGACCAGCACATCTTCAACAACACCTCTCGGAAATGTGAGCGTTCGATAAGCAAGTTGTAGAGAGACTGAGGTAGGCATTGCTTCTCCGATTTTCAGTTTCCTGTAAATAGAAAAAGGCATTAAATTAACACCAGCACCTAAGTCACATAAAGCTTTACCGATATAATGTTCTCCAATGGTGCATTGGACATTGAAACTGCCAGGATCTTTCAACATCGGGGGAAGTTTCCTCTGAATGATTGCACTGCATTCTTCTGTCAATGCTACTGTCTCGTAATCTCCCAATCTCCGTTTTCGTGAAAGAATGTCTTTCATGAATTTGACATAGCTGGGCATTTCTTCCAAGGCTTCTGCAAATGGGATATTGATATGCAGCTTTTTGAACACCTCCAAGAATCGAGCAAACTGCTTGTCCAGTTTGTTCTTATGAAGTCGTTGAGGAAAATGTGGAGGTAGAGTGATTTGATCTTTTTCCTTTGCTTCTTTTTCCTCCATATGTGGAACTGCATCTTTTGGAACTTTTTCAATGGATGCCTTGATTCCAACATTTTTATTGATTTCAGTATTGCTTTTCAAAGTAATGGCTTGACATTGCTCATTCCCTCGGTTTCTTGGATTTGGTTCTGTGTTACTGGGAAGATTTCCTGGCGGTCTGTAACTTTGAGCATTGGCCAGTTGTCCAATTTGATTCTCCAGTGCTTTGATAGAAGCAGATTGGCTCTGAATCATAGCATCATATTTTTTTAACTGAGTCAGCAATTCTGCAATTCCTGATTCTCTTTCATGCTCCTGTCCTTTGTTCTGTTTTTGTTGGAATCCGGCTAGTGGATAGTTCATTGGCCATGAATTGTTGCTCCAAGCGAAATTGGGATGATTCCTCCACCTTGGTTTGGAGGTGTCGGAATATGGATTGTTCCACTGTCTGTTGAAATTGTTGACAGAGTTCACCATTTCTTCATGTTGGTTGTTCTGGTGCTCCTCCATATGGTGAACTTGTGGATCCAGTGTTACCTTGCATGATGAGAGTTTCCATGAATTTGCATATCTGATCCAGCTTGGCATTCACTGCAGTGTTGGCTCCAACTTCATAAATTTTAGCAATTCGTTGTATCAAGCTCCTTTCTGTTGGCCACAAGGAATTATTATTAGCCATTTCTTCAATTAAGTCACAGGCTTGATCTTCTCCTTTTACCATTAAAGCTCCTCCAACAACAACATCAATTGTGGTTCTCATTATTCCAGAAAGTCCATTGTAGAAGGTTTGGACTTGTATCTATTTTACAATCTCATGGTGAGGACATTTCCGGAGTAAATCTTTGTACCTTTCCCAAGCTTCGTAAAGGGATTCTGAATCTTATTGTACAAATGATGTGATGTCATTCCTCAACTTTGCAGTTCTGGTTGGTGGAAAGTACTTTGAAAGGAATTTTATGGCTAGAGTGTTCCAAGTTGTGATGGAACCTGCTGGTAGTGAATGTAGTCAAGCTTTTACATTGTCTTTCAAGGTATATGGAAAAACTCACAGTCTCATTGCTTCTTCTGATGCTTTGTTGTAATTGAAAGTGCCGCAAATTTCCAGGAAGTTGCTGCTGTGGGCATTAGGATCTTCAGTTGCATTTCCCCCAAACTGTACTGACTACTGAATCATCTGTATGCATGTTTTATTTCACACGTATTTGCTGGTATGGGAGGAAGTACAATACAGGAAATGAGGTCGTCAACCATAGGAATGGTTCGGTCTCGAATAGGAATTGTTGGTGCAACCTCCAAAGGTTTAGGTTCCATGTTAACGATTGCTTCTTCACTTTCTCGCCTTTCCTTTCTCAACTGTCTAATAGTTCTTTCAATCTCTGGGTCAAGCGGTCGGAGTTCAAAGCTTCTGGTTCATCTCATGTAGTGTATGAGAACCTGAAACACAAGAAAACAGAGACAATAAGTAAAAAGAAATTAGATACAGGTAAAGGTATCTAACATCAAAATTAATAGTGAAAGATAAATAAGTCCCCGGCAACGGCACCAAAAACTTGACCGGCGTAATCACACGCATATAACGCAAGCACACATATCGTTCAAGTAGTATAAAAAGTATCGATCCCACGAGGACTTAAAACCTTTTGTTATCAATTTATGAAGTCAAATTTTACGAGTATCTAATGGATTGATTGTTTATTTAGATGGTGATTTTAAATTTAAAACAAGTAAATAAAATTGCTTGAAAGTAGTTTTTAAGAAAATTCAATTTTAAAACTATCTAGGGCTGTGAATCCTTCCAATATCATTTTTAAAGATGAAGTGGTTATCTTACGGTTGTGTAATATATTGGTTTATTAACCTGGAACACGAAATTATGTAAAAGCCTCTTCCGATGGTCAGATACAAATACCCAGTGTAACCCGATTAATCAAATTCCTATGTTAACCAAGTTATATGAATTCATTAAGATTAAGTTCCAATTATGGCTACCCCCGCCCGACAGGTATATTCCTATCCTGTAAGGAAATATGTTTAAAGGGTTATCTATCCTCAAGGAAGATCGTGGACTATTGAGTCTAAAGTCTTTAACCTAAAATCTCTTTTCCAAGTTCATTTTAAGTTTACCAGTTTAATTTTATTAATGGCCAGTTAATAAAAAACATTAGGATTAAGGCTCAATAAATAAACCTTTATATTACCCAAACCATAAAATAACCCCTTATAAACTGATGATATTGGACTTCATCACAACCCCAGATAACTGACTTAGTTACGACACATATTTACGGGTAGTAAAAACTTAAATAAAATAAAAGACATAAAGTAACTGGAAATTAAATACTGAAAAGTAAAATGCTAAAAAGTAAATTGCTGAAAAGTATTGCTGAAAGTAAATTGCTGAAAAGTAAATTGCTGAAAGTAAATTGTTGAAAAATAAATTGCTAAAATGTAAATTGCTGAAAAGTAAATAAAGTAAAAGTACAATAAAAGAAAATGCTGGGGTTAGATAATCCACTTTTATTACTACTATTTTAGATATCTCCTTTAATATAATATATTAACTTTGCGTGATAATTACCAACCAGCCATATATGAAGTATCATGATTAAGTCAAATTAATAATTAATTACCAACCGACCAACCAGGCGGTATCCATGTTTTGTCAGGTTAAAATAATTTATAATGAATTACCAATCGACGAATATGGCGGTATCCTCGTTAAGTCAGGTTTTAAATAGTTATTATATTATAATTAAGGGAGATTAATCTAAATAGTAATAATAAAAACTTTACCTTTTACCCCAGTAAGGGGGAGTTACCTCCTTATTGCGTAAAAAGTAAAGACTGAAAAGTAAAGAAAGGAAAGTACTGTGCGTAAAAGTAAATTGCAGAAAGTAAAGACTGAAAAGTAAAGAAAAGAAAGTGCGAAAGAGGAAATTAATTACTGGAAGCTGTAAATAAACAAACAAGATACAATATTCTTAGTTATTCTTAAGGAATTTCAAAGAAGAAAGTATGAATTTACAAATGAAATGACTTGGTATTTATAGGAAAAATTTTACCTCCATCAAATCATCCACCAAATCCATCATTAATTGCTTCACTAATTGCTCCACCAAATCCATTATTAATTTCTATCATGTTTGGTGGGAGCTTGACTATTTTTATTATTTATTTATTTATTTTTTTGCTTTGAAAATGACTTTAATAATTACATATAACATACTTTCATATATTTCATCATATTCGGTCATGAAATCTTCAGAATTCGAAATTATTTTGTTCTTCAAAGTTGTAGATCTTTGCGTCTTCTTTAATTTTGGAACTTGAATTAGCTCAATCTGATATCGGAGTAACAAGTTATTCCCAAAATACGACAGTTGTGCAAAACTGGAATTTCCGAAACTACACTTCGTTAGAACGCCCTTTCAAGTTTCCAATCTCCAAAATTAATATGTCAAGTCCAATTTTTTGCCCTTATTTGACCCACATTTCGTCCTAAATGATTTCATTGAGTCCCAATATTATTTTATCTGCAAAATAAACTAAAACACATCAAAATGTTCATCAAACCCGAGAAACTAAACAAAATATTAAGTAAAAGAGGCGATAAATATTGATATATTTTCCGCTCATCAATTCCTCCACCCTGGGTTGTAGGTTTTGGAATATGGATTGTTCCTTTTTCTGTTGAAATTTTTGACATAATTCACCGTCTCTTCTTGTTGATTTGGCTCTGGTCCTTTTCCATAAGGTGAACTTGTGGATCCAGTAATGTTTACAACTTGACGCTGAGTGTTTCCAGGCATTTACACATCTGATCTAGCTTAGTATTCATTGCTGAGTTAGCTCCAACTTCATAAATTCCTGCAATTCGTTGGATCATGCTCCTTTCTGTTGGCCACAGGGAATTGTTGTTAGACATTTCTTTGATTAAGTCACAAGCTTGATCTTCTCCTTTTTCCATCAAAGCTCCTCCAACAGCAACATCAATTGTGGTTCTCATCAGTCCAGAAAGTCCATTATAGAAGGTTTGGACTTATAGCCATTTTGGAATCTCATGGTGAAGACATTTCCGGAGAAAATCTTTGTACCTTTCCCAAGCTTCGTAGAGAGTTTCCGAGTCATTTTGTACAAATGATGTGATGTCATTCCTCAGTTTTACTGTTCTGGCTGGTGGAAAGTACTTTGCAAGGAATTTAGTGGCTAGAGTGTTCCAAGTTGTGATGGAACCTGCTGATAGTGAATGTAGCCAAGCCTTAGCTCTGTCTTTTAAGGAATATGGGAAAATCTGCAGTCTCATTACTTCTTCAGCTGCTCAGTTGTAATTGAAACTACCGTAAACTTCCAGGATGTTGTTGATGTGGGCATTAGGATCTTCAGTTGTATTCACCCCAAACTGAACTGAATGCAGAATCATTTGAATTCATGTTTTGATGTCACATGCATTTGCTGGTAAGGGAGGAAGTACAATACAGAAAATGAAGCCATCAACCACCGGAATGGTTCTGTCTCGAATGGGAATTGGTGGTGCAACTTCTAAAGGTTCAGGTTCCATGTTAATGATTGCTTCTTGGCCTTCTCGCCTTTCCATTCTTAACTTTCTGATGGTTCTTTCAATTTCTGGGTAAAGTGGTCAGAGTTCAAAGCTTATGGTTCGTCTCATGTAGTGTCTGAGAACTTTAAACACATAAAAAAAACAATAACTAAAAAGAAATTAGCACAAGTAACGTATCTAACCTCAATACTAATAGTGGAAAATAAATAAATCTCCGGTAACGGCGCCAAAAACTTGACCGGCATTTTTCACACGCGTATAACGCAAGTGCACGTATCATTCAAGTAGTATAAAGAGTATCAATCCGACGAGGACTTAATACCTAATCTATTAATTTATGAAGCCAAATGATTACAAGTATCTAACAGATTGATTGTTTGATTTGATGATGACTTAAACTTAAAAACTAGTAAATAAAATGGCGCGAAAGTAGGTTGAGGAAAATTCAAATTTATAAAACTACCCAGGGTTGTGATTTCTTCCAATATCTTTTAAAGATGAAGTGGTTATTTTATGTTTGTGTAATATATTGGTTTACTAACCTGGAACACGAAATTCTGCAAAAGCCTTTGTCGATGGTCGGATGCAAATACCCAATGTAACCCAATTAAATAATATGTCTATGTCAATCAAATTACCTGGATTCATTAAGACTAAGTTCCAATTGTGGTTACCCCCGCCCGACAGGTATATGTCTATCCTGTAAGGAAATCTATTAAAGGGTTATTTATCCTCAAGGAATATTGTGGGCTATTAAGTCTAAGGTCTTAAACCTAAAATTCCTTTGTCAAGTTTATTTTAAGTTTACCAGATCAATCTTATTAGTGGCCAGTTAAAAAGACGCATTAAGCTTAAGTCTTAATAAGTAAACCTTTATATTAACCGAACTATAAAATAACCCATTATAAACCGGTCATATTGGATTTCATCACAACCCCAGATAACAGGCTTAACAACGACACATTTTTACAACTAGTAAAAAATTAAAAATAAAAGACATAAAGTAAATTGCTGAAAAGTAAATGCTAGAAATTAAAAAGGAAAAAGTACAATAAAAGAAAATGTTAGGGTTAAAGGATCCACTTTTATTACTATTATTTTAGATATCTCCTATAATATAATATATTAACTTGTGTGATATTACCAACCAGCCATATATGCGGTAACCTGATTAAGTCAAATTAATAATTAATTACCAACCGACCACTAGGGGGTATCCTTGTTTAGTCAGGTTAAAACAAGTTAATATCAATTACCAACCGGCCAATATAGCGATATCCTCATTAAGTCAAGTTTTAAATAGTTATTATATTATAATTAAGGGAGATTAATCTAAATAGCAATAATAAAAGCTTTACATTTCACCTTAGCAGGGGGAAGTTACCTCCTCATTGCGGAATAGTAAAAACTGAAAAAGTAAAGAAAGTAAATTACGATTACAAAAAGTAAATAAAATTAATTACAAAACTGAAATTAAAACAAACTAGATACAAACTCCTTAGAATTCTCAAAGATTTACAGAGAGGAAGGTACATCTGAAACTGAAATTTCGAGCTGAATTTATAGGGGTCGATAGGTGCCACGCGTCGCGTCGTGACGCGAAGCGACAACTTTTTTCTCATCGCGACGCGCTGACGTGGCAGACGGTCATTGGATGCTTTGATCTCTTATCTACTGACACGGCACAGGCCCAATAGAATGCTGACAGATGGCAGATTTGGATGATTAACTCAATAATTGTGCTGATGTGGCGATGATATAGTGATGATGTGGTGACACATGGCGATGTTGATTGTCGGCACCGTGTGATTACGACACGTGTCATGAGATGATTGACTGATGATTACGTGGCTGACATGTGGAATGCTGACTCAGCTAGTGACTATTATGGATGCCACGTGGATGACACGTGGTGATGGCGATTGTCGGCAGCATGTGATGGTGACATGTGGCAGGCGCACGTTAGCAAGATCGGCGCACGTTAACAAGATCGGCGCACGTTAGCAAGATCAAACTTTTTAGATTTTGACACATTTTCTGGTGCATTTTAGCAGGCTCCCGGCGCACGTTAGCTGTCGCGACGTGGGCTGCGCGTCGTGATGCGTCAAATGACCATTTTGCCCTTTTGTATGTTATTCATTGTTTTGGTCCCGAATCACCTCCAGAGAGTCCTGAAACTTTATTTATCTACAAAATAACACAAAACACATCAAAATATTCATAAAGTTCAAGAAACTATAAAAAATATTAGGTCAAATGAGTGGGAAATAGTGATACATTTACCACTTGTCATCTGCCCTCAGGAAAGCAAAGAACTTCGAGTGGACCGCAGCCTGCGAAGAAGCTTTAAAGAAACTCAAAAGGTATTTGAAAACTCTGTGACTTCTTTATAAACTAGTCGATAATGAGATACTTTTCTCTATGTAAGAGTTTCAGAACGCGCAGTCAGTGCAGTCTTGATTAGAAATGTAGAAGGAAAACAACTTCCAGTCTACTACGTGAGTAAAGCCATACTCGACGTGGAGACGTGCTACACCCAAATAGAGAAATTGGCATTTGCTTTGTGATTACGCCTAAAAAGTACTTGCGGTTATCGCAATATAGTTGAGGTGTCGATTCCTCAAAGAGATGGTGACGCATAACTGATTTACTTAAACAAAACATTAGCAACATCTTATTAAAAGATAATGGTTGAATTGATAATGTAAAATAAACGCTATGGAAAATATTTAAAAACTATCAATAGAGAGAGGCAGCAAAGCGTCAGGAATCCCTTTTGTATCAAACTCCTATATTTAGTATTGATTCCTTTTTATTACACAATTGAAGGTTTCATATTCCAAACCATCAATCGGAAGATATTTAATTCTACACCTATTAAATTCTAAGGTAATCGATGATTTACTTTCTATATGTTAACAACACACAAAGTTATCGTTACGACCTATCTAACGTCGACAATATACCCTCAGGCAATACTGCAGTAGAAGACCAACTCATAAAACAACTTTACCAGTCACAACTGGGTTCTCCAATCACACATAGAGAAAACATGACTGAATCTATATGCAAGTTGAATAAACAGAGTTTCTGGATTCATAAATAGAAAGATAATAAAGAATAATAAACATCAATTGTATTAAATGTTTAAGAGTATTTAGGAATCAACAACATGAATATAAGAAATCAAATACAAGTGTTTATCCATAGTTTTGCCTAGGAGATTAGTTCTCCATGTAGAAGAGACACACAGCCTGAAGAGATTGCAGCAGCATCCTGTATGTGATGAAGTTTCTTCGTTCTTCAATCTCAAAATTATGTTTGTGGCACTTTGTTGTGTGTTTCTTCTCTTTTTTTCTCCTCTTTTTCTCTCTCCTCATGGTTATGGATGAGCTTGGGTTTATATAGAGAAGTTATGACAGCCTTATTTGTGTAAAAATGAAGTAATAAAAAACCAGGTATACGCATGCGCGTCGTGATGTGTGGCCATTGCATGTCATGACGCGTGGCCAATTTTCTGGCTTCTCTGATTCTGTGATTCAGCTCTTCCCGTGTGCTTCCAATGCGTCCGTAAGGTCCCAAAACATGTGTATTTGCTCCAATCTTCATGTTCCATTGCTCCATAATAATAAGACACAAAATAAGCTATAATTAAGATTAAATATATGATAATCAAGCTGAATTAGCGATGTTCAAAGTACATTTTCATGCACTTATCACAACCCCAACCAGCTTATTGCTAGTCCCTAGCAATTCAAACGCAAAATAAAATAAGAACTAAATAAATAAAACTCTCTAAGCCACTTTCGTAGGGATCACGATTACATTTAGCGTATGCAACAAGCCTTTAAACCCCTAGGCGACCCTAGTGGATGAGTTATAGTCTTGTGAGGGCTTACAACGACGACACCCACAAACATCATTCAAAACATATAAAAATACAAAAACAAAATAAAGTAGTCTCAATAGTTACGCATATTATTGTTCTTACAGAATGCCTAGTAATGAAACCAGAGAACCTTCAAAGTACTCAACGCAACTTGTTATGATATTTTATATCGTACCGTAAGTGTACGGTGTCAATTTTTAGTATAAATGAGTTTAGAGTGTCGAACCCATAGGGATTGCGTTAACTCGCGCTAAATACTACAATTGATAATCCTAACTTTATTTAGAAAATAAATAATAAAGATTTAATTTAAATCAATAAAATATAAAAATAATAAAATCGGAGGAACTAATACGATAGAGATTCTAAAGTCTGATTTCACCTAGTTGTCTCCTATATATTTACAATGCCAATTAATCCTAGTTAAGATATATTGCTTATAAGTCAAGACTCTGAAATTATCCACTCCCTCTCTCGAGTATCAGTGAAAATATCATCAACTACAGACTTCGATATCTCTATAAAAATCTAGTAGTTAATAACTTGTTATGCTTTGTGATTCTATATTAATAACTTCAAAGGAACTTATATATTCTCTCAAACTCTATAAAAACTCCTAGGTTATATTCTCTAGATCTATTCAAAATCTCCCGTCTCGAGTGGTAGATTCTAAACATGCATCATCTCAAATTGTGGCCAGCAATCAAGAAGCATTAAACTCAAAAGAATATAAACAAACTTAATAAAACTTTATAACAAAATTGACAATTAAAACAAAGGTTCAAGCATCAGTTACATCATTCTCCAGAATTAAGGAGTTAGTTCATTACTAAAGATAAAAACAATAAAAACAAGTCATGAATCTAATGGAAATCATTAAAGTTCTAAGAAAGAAACAAGAAGATAAAACCCGAATTGAATCTCTTCCTCTTCGGACATCACCGCCTTCGTCTTCTCTTGTCGCTCTTCAATCCTCCTCCTTGGATCTCTCTAAAATATGTATTCTTGTGTTTTATGATGTGTATTAGCCTTCTCCCTTGAGTTTGGACGAACTAATCTATTTATAATTGCGACGTGCAGTAAGGGAACTTCGCGATGCGTGACAAAAAATCAAGATGTATATTGACTATATCTCATCGAGTACATGCAAATCGATATATTATGGGTCTCGTAACTCTTTCTAGATCAAAAGTTATAGCCTTTTTAAATTTAGTGCGCAGCTGATGCTGGTTTTGCCTGTTCTTGAGTCCGATGCTCCCAATATGTCCCGAAATACGCGTATTTGCTCCATTCATGATGTTCTAACGCTTCCTACAAACAAGATATAAAATAAATTATAAATGACATTAAATGACTCGAAACATAACAAAATAATAGGCTAAGGATGCCGGAATAAGTGGGTATAAACCACATTTATCAAACACCCCCAAACTTAAGATTTTGCTAGTCCCGAGCAAAAGATAAAATAAAAAATAAATAAATAAATAAAACAATAAGTAACAAAAATAACTAAGCCACTTTCGTAGGGATCACAGTTGCATTCACCGTATGCAACAAGTGGACGAGTTATAGTCTCGTGAGGGCTTACAACGACGACACCCACACACGTCATTCACACACAATCATGCAAAAAAAAATAAAAAAAATAAAAAACAACTAAAATAATCCCGATAGTTATGCATAAAATTGTCCTCAAAGAGTGCTTATCACCGAAATCAGAGAACCTTCAAAGTACTCAACTGCGACTCAAATCTAAGTTCTTGAATAAACCATCTAAGTCAGACTCACAATGTGTGTGTGTAAGGGTTTATTCACAGCTCGACTCATAAGTAAGCCAACTCAATGATTTCGTCTCAAAAATTGAGATCCGATGGTCAAACCAACCTAGATATCTCAAATTAACTCTATAATTACCTTTCTTTGCTCCGTATGGTATGATTTTATTTTCTTCTTTTTCTGCTCATTTTTTTAAACACACCTACCCTTTAAGGTAGCATTTCTCCTTATGGTGGTCTTAACACTCGCCAATAGGTAGCTTCACGCTTATCGGTTATAGGTGGTTTTTTTTAATCAAACCATAAATCACAATACTTGCATATTGAGATAAATATCTAAGCAAACGGTCATTCATCGGCATATAATTTCTTCAACTAGTAACTTTGTCAACTACTTAAGTTCTTACTGCTAAAAACCTGTTTATAATAGAGCCTTGGAGTCATTGGGCATGTAAGAAACCTAAATTCAGAATTCTGGGTCGCTACGGGGCGCCACGGCGCTGGCAAATTGGCGCCACGACGCCAATATCTATGGATTCTGTATGTGGGTCAATAGCGAAGTCGCGTCGCGACGCAAAGTAAGGGATCGGGCCAAAAATCAGGATGTGTATTGACTAGATCTCATCGAGTACATACAAATCGATATATTATGGGTCTCGTAACTCTTTCTATATCAAAATTTATAGCCTTTTTAAATTCACTGCGCAGCTGATGCTGGTTTTGCCTGTTCTTGAGTCCGATGCTCCCAATAGGTCTCGAAACACGCGTATTTGCTCCATTCTTGATAGGCTAAGGATGCCGGAATAAGTGGGTATAAACCACACTTATCACAGCTCAAATCCAAGTCCTTGAGTAAATCATCTAAGCCAGACTCATAGTGTGTGTGTGTGAAAAGGTTCATTCACAGCTTGATTCCTAGGTAAGCCAACTCAATAATTTCGTTTAAAAATTAGAATCCGATGGGTCAAACCAACCTAGATATCTCAATTATGCTCTGTAGTTGCCTTTCTCTGCTCAGTATGGTATGATTTTCTTTTTCATTTTCTTGTCTCTTTTTGTTTCTTTTTTTAACTTTTTCTTTTTTTCTTTTCTTTTTTCAACACACCTACCCTTTAAGGTAGCATTTCTCCTTATGGTGGTCCTAATACTCGTCCATGGGTAGCTTCACACGTATCGATTATAGGTTGTTTAATTTATTTCTTTAGAGACTTTCTCTTTTATTTTTAATCATACCACACATTATAATACTAGTAAATCAGAGTAGACAACTAAGCAAACGATCATTCATCGACATGTAATTTCTTCAACTAGTCACTTTTCCAACTACCTAGGTTTTCACTGCTAAAAACCTATAGTTAAGTGCTTACGAGTCTAACCTAGATGAATTACTCAATGTATCAGATAAAAGTACATCAAAGAACTTATCGTTTCTAAGATTCCACCCTAAAGCAAACAATATCATCATTGGACTTATAATTTACTATTAAGGATAATTTTTTTTATGTAACAGGTATTATCATGTGCATGCATACACCCCCACACTTAAAACTTGCATTGTCCTCAATGTAAGATAAATATAAAGAAAAAGGATTGAGGAACAACACTACCAGGCGCGGAGTTGATCAGGTTCCTGCTGGTGTGACTTTAGTTGTGTGGCTGTGTAGGTTTTGCTAAGACCTGCATAAATACTCATGCAAACAAAATAAAAAATAAACATGCAATTAGCACAAAATAAAATAAAAGTAATGTAAATAAAACAAAAAAATGAAATAAAATAAATGAAATAAATGCAAATGCAAGGGTTGCCTCCCCGCTAGCGCTAAGTTTAACATCTTCAGCCAGACGTAACCACTCAGGTTGTCATGGTGGCTTCCATATTGCGAACTGGCAATGTATGAATTGATCCGCCAGGGTCTACTGATGGCTGAGATTTTATCAATTGGTTCAACCTTCTTTTTAACCTCCTAGGTATCATCTTTAACTGAGAACTAACTTTCCTTCTCCTCATTTTTCGGTTCCTTGGGGTCAGTTTCACTTCGGGAGGATTTGATTCAGGTTGTAGAGAAGCTGTTTCTGGCAAGAGTGTTTCTAGCATGTATTAGTAATGACACTCATTGTCATCTCGTGGTTGTTTCTCGATATGAAAAATATTCACCTCTAGTGTCATATTTCCAAATGATAGCTTCATGAGACCGTTCCTGCAATTAATAAGGGGATTAGCTTTAGCAAGAAAAAGGTCTACATAAGATTAGAGGAATCTTATACTCAGTATTAACCACGGATTGAGTGTCCAAAATCAAGAAGTCAACATGATAGTAGAATTTATCAATTTGAACTAAAACATTCTCAACTACTCCCCGTGGTGCTCTAATGGATCGGTCAACTAACTGTAAAACTACAGATGTAGGTTTAATCTCGCCAAGCCCTAACTGCACATAGATCGAATATTGCATGAGATTAACACTAGCACATAAACCTAATAATGCTTGACCAAACTCCGATGTGCCAATATGGCAGGTAATGGTAGGACATTCTGGATCTTTATACTTTGGTGGAGTCCTCTGTTCGATTATTGCACTTGTCTGTTCTGTCAAGAATGCAGTTTTCTTAACATTATGCTTTCTCTTTATGGTGCTGTAGGCACTGTATTTTTGCATATAAGTCTCGATGATGAGTCTCATATGGAGACACTACCTCTTTAAGTTGTGGAAGTCGCGGGAAACGGGCGTCGAATAGGAAAAGTCAGAAATTGATATATTGTTGGACTAAATTCGTTTGCTTAGCTGTGGGTTCGCTCGTTGGACCTCTGTTTTAAAATTCATCCTCAGCCCAAACCCCCGCAAGCCACACACCAAGCCCACACACCACCAAGCCACACACCAGGCCCACTAAAATGGACCAAACTCACGCCCAAATGACCTTAAGCCACGCCCATCTCCTTCCAAAATAACAAAATCACACATTAAACACATGCTAAAATCAAGACAAATCACCTTCCAAAATTAAAAGATTCAAATTAAATCTCATCAAACACTTTCCTAATTCAATTAAATCATATCCCTAATCAAAGAGAAGAAATCAAATCAAATTAAATCACATCCATAATTAAATAGATTTTTCCTTATAGCACACTAATTAAAATATTCCCCCATAATTACACAATATTCTTTCCCTATTCACATAAGGTAAACCCCAACCCTTGCCTATAAAAAGAAGCCTAAACCAACCCTTCACACCGTAGCTCATTCACACATACACTCACCAAACAGCACGAAAACCCTAATAGCCTTCTCCCTCCCCTCTCATTCATGCACTGGCAACAAAGGACACATGTCCTAAGCTTCGCACCTCATGCCATTCTCTCTGCACTGCCCATTGGACCGACAGAATAACAAATACACAACCCATTCGACAAAGACACAAACTAGCACAGCCCCTCCATGAACAACAACACACTCAGTCTACGTTAACACCCCTCTCGCCACTGTAACAACCTTTCACGCCTCTGACCCTACAAAAAACACACTCAGTTCGCACAAAGCTGTTGGAATTCTCTAAGGTCCCAAAGGATCAATTATCAAGCATGAAACAAGTGAATACAACAAAGGAGAATGGCAGAATCATACTCACAAAGAACGGATGAGATGCGACGAAGAACACTTCAAGCTCTCCTCCATTGATGGTCTCGGCAGAGGGCTGCTCAACATGTGGACTGCACGGTAGTGAGCTTTCTGGTTGTCCTCCATTTTCGGTTTTGGCTTGATCCATGAAGCTCCAAGCTTTGTTTGGTCATTCCTTGCTCATGAAGTGAGTTCCCTATCACATTTGTATGGCTCGTATGTGTGCTAGCACCTTGATGATTTGCCACAAATCATCCAAAGCTTCTCCTTAGCTCTCGGTTTTTCCAGAAAACAGAAGGCAGAATTTTGGTCCTTGACCGTGTGAGAGAAGAAGGAGTTTTTGGCTCCAAAATGAAAAAGAGAGAGAGACGAATTAATTGGTGAGAGAGGAAATTGTGTATCTAATACCAAATCAATTTCCAAAATTAATTATATATTTTCTCTTTCTAAAAGTCAAGAATTAAAGCTTGCCAACTACTTCCATCAATCCATCAATCAATCAAATCAAGTGACAAGTTGTCACATCACTCAAAGTGACTAATGATTTGACGCTTGATGCGACTAGCGATTTGACGCTTGATTTGACTTGCATGCCGCACTCGAATTCAAAATGCGAATGCACTCGTAAACAATCCCGGGATCGGGTTCGCTAATTCCAAATTAACGAATTTTCCGTTGCGACGCAATTAAATGATTATGCCTAGCGAAATCACTATTCACATTGCTAATGAATTAATTCTAAATTATCTCGTTCGCCCGAATTAAAATCTAATTTCAATTCCGCGTCGAAATCCAATTTCGTTTAATATATCGAATATATTAATTTATCGATTAATTCCAAATTAATCGTTCTCTCTTTTAAATAATATTTTATCCTAGATAAAATATCTCCGTAATTAATCCCAGATTAATTTTCTCTCTCATCTGATTAATCTCAGATTAATTAAAAGTACGAGTCATACGTCATCGGTGAATCTTTGGGAAGCGACCCATGAGATCCCCAGATATATTGGTAGTAAATTCGGTCGTCGGACAATCCGAACACGTACGTACCAAGTACGACGTTTATATCGATTTACAAGACAAGGTTGGCTTCTAGCAAAGCGCCATGCCTACCAAATTCTCCAGAAATATGCTTACAGGAATATGCGATCTATATCAGGCGTAGTATACGTACTATTGTCTATGTCTATCCAGTATCAGATGATCACGTGCTAGGCATAGGGGTGGAATTGTGTCTGCCTCGTACGAAGCACATGTCGTATGTCTGGTAACTAGTCTCTATAATCGGATATACATGACCTTGTCATAATATCCCGATAGCTGCAGCATTTAAGAGAACCAGTCCCGTATCCTACGTGACCATCATCTCCACTATGACTGGAGTGATACTTCCGTCTTGACATCACACCCAACACACTACGATTCTCGATATACCCAGAAGAGGCGTACACAGAAACTGGTTAAAGCCCTGGATGACCAAAACCAAAGCATATTGATTGTCATAAGTATTAGCGGTGCAAGTCTCAGGTTAAGACCAAATACACCTACCCTGATTTCGGACTTCCATAGACACATAGTCATACTACCAATGGAATTCCGAGGGGGTCTATCGAGAGCGAAGCTGTTTCCCGTACCATCTGTAAAACATAACCTCCTATTACACTTGCATGAGTATCCTATACCCAAATATATGAGAACTATGCCGTTGTTCCCTCACAAACGTGCACAAGTGTAATACTAGTCTTTTACGTATTTATCGATGTCTAATCTCGATAATACTCTGACTAGGGATATTTAATGATTTATCCTTCGTGGACGGATACTGTCTCATATCATTCTCAATCCAGGAACAAATCATAGGGACCTCCTATCATTTATATATCTTGGTGATCTAATCACAAATGATAAGAGAGCAATCTCCTTTGTTACACAGTTAATTTGTACAACAACACCATGATCTGTACAAATAGTGACGCTATGGGTCATAATTGTCCAACAATCTCCCACCTGGCCTATAGCCAGTCACTCGAGTGTCTTACACCCGAACTATGTACGGTTGGCTCAAATTGCTGAGAAAAGGCTTTCGTGAGCGGATTTGCATGATTATCGTCTGATGCGATTTATACGATCATCATATCGCCACGATGTATGATCCGTACGAATCAGATGAATATCGAAGTATGTATCTGGATCGTTGATGAGACCATTAATTCTTTAGCCTGTGCTGACGCCTAGCTCAGCTGCTAACAGAACTATATGTAATCTAATTAGATTTTGTATCGACCTAGAAGGCTTCTATTGCTGCCTCAGCTGCAGCAATAACCCGCATTTGTTGTTTATTCGGTAACAATATCTTGCTTGGAAGATCTCCAACTCATTGTTCTGTTAATCAAACTGTATAGTACCATTTGTGACTTATAGTCATTTTATCGGTTTCGAAAACTTGCAGTAGTGATCCCAGTCACTTCAAGTTCTCCATCTCCATAGTTTAAGACAACATCCTTAGTTCTCTAAGATACTAACGGATGTTCTTAACATCAATCCAGTGACTATCACTTGGATTGTCCTGTTTGTGAATCCATATGCTCAAAGCATATGAGACACCAGGTCGCGTACACTTTTCAATGTACGATTTCTCGGAGAGTTTTCTCGAAAGCCAAGCTTTCACCGATTATATTTATGGGAATATCATTTCCAAGAAATGACATATTATCATTACTTTATAAGACAGCCACTGTCAGTGCGCTCCCACTAACCCTCTTATATACACAAGAATCATTTTCGTTTTGAATTAAATCATAAACTATTATGATTACATCAAAACGATAATTCCAAGAACCTAATGCTTGCTTCAATCCAAACATGGATCGAATAACTTTCAAACCTTGTTTGCTAGTTTTGGTACGACAAAATCGTCAGGATGTTGTAAACATCCTTCAAAAGGTTTCCTTTTCAGGAAAGCGATTTTCCCGTTAAGCTGACATATTTCATAAATGAAACATGCAGCATTAGCAAGCATTATCCAAATGGATTTACCGTGGCAACAGGTAAAAGGTTGAATCGTAATCAACACAATGTTGATAACGATACCTTTCCGCTAAAAGCCTAGCTTTATACGTTGGTATGTTGCCATCAATGTATGTCTTCCTTGAAGACTGATATAGTACTAGTAGGCACAATGCCTTGCGGTACATCAACTAGTATCCAAACATAGTTGATTTCCATGGAATCTATTTCGGATTATATGGCACTTTGCCATAATAGGGAGTCGATACCTTGTATCACTTCCTCATACGTAGTCAGTTGGTATACCTCAAAAGATAGACATCTTTATGAGGTGATGTGGCATTGCGTTATGGTTATGTGTTTCTTTTGAAACACAAATCGGAAACTTTAAAAGTTTCGACACGAAGTAGACAAACAGACCGGCTAAAGTATTAAACCGTCACGGTAAGACCGTAATGGAAAATACTTAAGCAATAAGTTTCTAATATACTTGAAAGAGTAAAGTATTCTTTCAAATGAGGACTCCTCTCGGAACACGTCAGTTTGACGGTGTGTCTGAACTGAGTGACCAAATTTTGTTGGACATGATAAGGTTAATGATGAGTCGCTCTGAGCTACCATTTCCTTCAACGGATAAGATTTAAACAGTGCAGAACTTATTTTGAATAAGGTTCCATAATAATCTGTTTGACAGACTTCATATTAGATATGAACAGGAAAGAAACTGAGTTTCACATTCTTGAAAATTTGGGAACGCTAGGCATATGTTTGGATGATACCAAACTAAAACCCAAATTGGATAAGTGCCAAATTGTAGGTTATTCTAGGGATACCAAAGTATAGTACTTATACATCTCACCAGAGAACAATTAGATTGTTGCTCACCATGCGGTTTTCCTAAGAGGAATACCTATATGCAGTGATAAGTGGAGATCGGTGGCACTTACACTTTTACCAAGTAAATAGTATTTTAGGCACTTTGCCAAATTAACTAGATTCGTAGACTTTATTTGAATAGAATCAAATCAGTCCGAGTACCCACTCTTCAAAAGTGTGGATATACGAGTCTTATTTAATTATGTCCCAGACAACAATGCCACAATTAAGTTTCATCTGATCAAATCAGTTTGAGCTATGTGTTTGTCACGTTATATGTTGAGATTTTATTTATATTCAAAATATAAATTCTTTCATTCACATCTAATGTATTATCTCAATATCATCTTTATATAATAAAACACTTTAGTGTTCTAAAATATAAAGGTTCAATCCGCAACAGATTAGACACTAATATAGAGATAATGTATCTAGTCAAACTAGTTACATCCTAACAGTTTCCAAATTTAGGTACACACCCGAGGGTAGTTCCTAAAATTAGGTTTCTGCGGTTAAAACAATGACTTTCGTCTCATTTCCGATTCGCAGATAAATCTCTATTGAAGTTAGTATCCTGTTCAAAACAGATTCTGAACATCAATACATATATTTTATGTTCCACACTTAGTATTTAAAATCTAATTTTAATACTAATAGTGAATATAATGTTGACAAACATATTTGAAGTCGGAGCCAAGCCCGTCTTCAATTCCTTCATGTCTGCTTTGTCCAAACGACAGTCACGCTTCCGCGATCCCGTTTGCCACAATTTAAGCAGACATTTTGGGATATGTCCTTTGTCTTCCTAGAAGATTATAATGATTTTGCCTTTCCCATTTTCCACATTCCAGAAGCCTTTGGCCAAGCCTTGGCCTTCTAGAATATCGAAGTAAGGTGCGCCTTGCGCTACTTGCCTAATTGCAAACTTTGACTTTGTCTCCTTGAGAATGGTCATTAACTCTCCAAGGGTTATTATTGCAATTTTAGTACTTCTAAAATCTAAGTATAGATCTATGAAGATCCTTCAATTTCATTATCATACTTTAAGGATCTAATCCTTAGTTCTGATTCAGAAATTAAGGAGTCTACTACGACAAGCTTAATGGATTAAGCACTAAAGTTATCATCACATAAATCTTCCAAAGATCATGCTCTACTATTTGCTTAACTTCGGGCTTAGGCATAATATGTTATTTTATCAAATAAAGTAACTTATTAGTTTTTAGGACCATCCTGAAATATTATTCCCAATTTGAAAATTAAACCATTTAAATACATTTTCCCTAGGATTATGTTTTAAATGTCAATCTTTCAATTTTATCTTGATTTTAATAGTCCAACTATTTAATCAACGATTTTTGTACTATTTATTATAATGATTACGATAGTCCAACTATTTAATCAACTATAATTTTAATAGATAAATTCAATTATATTGATTACTATAATCCAATTATAAAATCAACTATAAATGAATAGTTTGAATACAGTCCAACTGTTTATTAAAACAACATTTTAAATATTAGTCCAACTAACATTTAATATATTTGATGAATGATATTTGTTTGAGCACGTATGGCAAGTAATTAAACGAATATTGCAAATTCAATTCTTGCCTCCACTATTTTTCGGCGAGCCTCTAACCCTCTGTCGAGTACTCGGGAAACCGTGTGTTCCTAGCGGGCTAGGATCCCGTTAAATATCACACAATCTTGACTTTGGCCAACAAATTGTATGATAATTAACTAGGTAGATCTCTAAAATCAATTGGATCCAATCCAATTCCTAGATCCAGTAGGGGGACATCCAAGTCCGAAACATATATCTTATATATGCCAATACATCCAATGTATTGCCTAACCTTTTTCCTCTGAATCAACTAAGCCTTGGCTTTGGCACAACAAAATTAGTGATCCCAGTTAAGCGCGACCCATTGACCATGTAAAGCTTTGTAATCAATGTCGATGGACAATAAATGGTCTTGACTTTAGCCAACAAACCACAACTTGGACAAGACACCAATATGGAACAAAGCCTTCGTGATTCAAACACATCCTCGACGGACAAAGGCCTTGAATTTGGCCAACAAGCCAATGCCAGTCTTGGATCTTGAGCAAGAATCACTCAATGGAAGGAAAAACGCTTAATATTGTGAGGGTTTTTCGCGTGCAAATTGGCAACCAATTTATAATCTTTGTTAAGGTCTCATCATCATACACCCTTAAACATGCATTCTAAACACATAATAAAGCGCGTATAAATAAATAATAATGATATGCAGATGGATACTTAACACATTGATCCTAGATCAAATCTCTCCATTTCTCTCTCCCGCTAGCACAAGTATCACTTCTACCCGTTACACTACACTTCTAAAGAAACCTCATTTACATTGAGGGGAATAGGTGAGAAGAGAATACAAAGAATAAGGAGGTGTAAGGCTAGACACACAGGTCCAATTAATAAATCAAATTTATTACAACAATTTCTAAAATTGCCCCACCCTTCTAATATCCATCCGATATACATTATTCATGCATCGCAACCATGTATTCACACAAGCATGTTATCAATCAATCTAATCAAATTAATTAATCTGATAATTAGTGACCATCCAATGTTCAAACAACGATTTGATTTTGCGCGAGTCAAACTCGTTTTGCGAATAAGTACTCAAAGTACGAATTCTTGAATTAAATTAAACTACATAATTAAATCTAATTCAATTTGTATTTAATACTAATTCGCTATTTAATTCCAAATTAATACTACACTTTATTAATAAACCTTTATGACTTAAATTCCAAATTAATCGTTACGGGTCTCAAAGCCCGATTAATATCCAATATAATTTAATTAAAGTCCAATGGGCTTTTAATTAATTTATTTAAGGCGTGGACTTTTGGTCAACTCGGGTCGAACCCAATAACCAAAGTCCAATCCGGGAGTTACCCCATAAGCCCAGAAATCAATTTAGGCCAATTAGGCCCAATTAAACTTTAAAGATCCATTAGTCGCATTTGGGCTTTATGGAAGCGGTTTTGGGCCTAATTGGATCCAACCAATTTAGCCTAAACCCAACTTGGTACAACCAATCCCAATGAGCCCATTTACAACATTACAAGCCCAAATCCAATTTAAGCCCAATTAATTATAATAAAAATCCAATTTCATATCTAATTAATTCTAAAGTGTATTCACATAATTAATTACCCAATTCAATATTTCCAAAACACCAATTAGTTCAATTAATCATGTTCATTTTCATCATCACATGTCCAACACATTTTGATTAAAATCAAACCCAATACATGCTTCCAAAGTCTCGGCTAAAGGGGATTTTCAAAATCGATTCGGTTTCAATCAAATTAAATCCACAATCAATATTTCCCAAATGATTTTAACTCATCCAATTAATCAAAAAATCAAAAATCAAAGACATTAGGGTTATCCATCAATTCGGCCAAGCCACCAAAATTGGGGAAAAATGTTCCAAACACCTTTTCATCAAATTGATCCAATCAATCCTCAATTAAACATCAATTAAGCATATTAAATCATCCAATTTCATTATTCATCCTCAAAATCAATTTTACCAATTTTTAACCCTAAATCATTTTCATGCTCAATATTGGCTCTAATACCATTGTTGGAATTCTCTAAGGTCCCAAAGGATCAATTATCAAGCATGAAACAAGTGAATACAACAAAGGAGAATGACGTAATCATACTCACAATGAACGAATGAGATGCGACGAAGAACACTTCAAGCTCTCCTCCATTGATGGTCTCGGCAGAGGGCTGCTCAGCATGTGGACTGCACGGCAGTGAGCTTTCTGGTTGTCCTCCATTTTCGATTTTGGCTTGATCCATGAAGCTCCAAGCTTTGTTTGGTCATTCCTTGCTCATGAAGTGAGTTCCATATCACCTTTGTATGGCTCGTATGTGTGCTAGCACCTTGATGATTTGCCACAAATCATCCAAAGCTTCTCCTTAGCTCTCGGTTTTTCCAGAAAAGAGAAGGCAGAATTTTGGTCATTGACCGTGTGAGAGAAAAAGGAGTTTTTGGCTCCAAAATGAAAAAAGAGAGAGACGAATTAATTGGTGAGAGAGGAAATTGTGTATCTAATACCAAATCAATTTCCAAAATTAATTATATATTTTCTCTTTCCAAAAGTCAAGCATTAAAGCTTGCCAACTACTTCCATCAATCCACCAATCAATCAAGTCAAGTGACAAGTTGTCACATCACTCAAAGTGACTAATGATTTGACGCTTGATGCGACTAGCGATTTGACGCTTGATTTGACTTGCGTGCCGCACTTGAATTCGAAATGCGAATGCGCTCGCAACACAACCCGGGCTCGGGTTCGATAATTCCAAATTAACGAATTTTCGTTGCGACGCAATTAAATGATTATGCCTAGCGAAATCACTATTCACGTCGCTAATGAATTAATTCTAAATTAACTCGTTCGCCCGAATTAAAATCTAATTTCAATTCCGCATCGAAATCCAATTTCGTTTAATATATCAAATATATTAATTTATCGATTAATTCCAAATTAATCGTTCTCTCTTTTAAATAATATTTTATCCTAGATAAAATATCTCTGTAATTAATCCCAGATTAATTTTCTCTCTCATCTAATTAATCCCAGATTAATTAAAAGTACGAGTCATACGTCATCGGTGAATCTTCAGGAAGCGACCCATGAGATCCCCAGATATGTTGGTAGTAAATTCGGTCGTCGGACTATCCGAACACGTACGTACCAAGTACGACGTTTATACCAATTTACAAGACAAGGTTTGCTTCTAGCAAAGCGCCATGCCTACCAATTCTCCAGAAATATGCTTACAGGAATATGCGATCTATATCAGGCGTAGTATACGTACACTATTGTCTATGTCTATCCAGTATCAGATGATCACGTGCTAGGCCTGGGGCTGGAATTAAGTCTGCCTCGTACGAAGCACATGTCGCATGTCTGGTAACTAGTCTCTATAATCGGATATACATGACCTTGTCATAATATCCCGATAGCTGCAGCATTTAAGAAAACCAGTCCCGTATCCTACGTGACCATCATCTCCACTATGACTGGAGTGATACTTCCGTCTTGACATCACACCCAACACACTACGATTCTCGATATACCCAGAAGAGGCGTACACAGAAACTGGTTAAAGCCCTGGATGACCAAAACCAAAGCATATTGATTGTCGTAAGTATTAGCGGTGCAAGTCTCAGGTTAAGACCAAATACACCTACCCGGATTCGGACTTCCATAGACACATAGTCATACTACCAATGGATTTCGAGGGGGTCTATCGAGAGCGAAGCTGTTTCCCGTACCATCTGTAAAACACAACCTCCTATTACACTTGCATGAGTATCCTATACCAAAATATATGAGAACTATGCCGTTGTGCCCTCACAAACGTGCACAAGTGTAATACTAGTCTTTTACATATTTATCGATGTCTATCTCGATAATACTATGACTAGGGATATTTAATGATTTATCCTTCGTGGACTGATACTGTCTCATATCATTCTCAATCCAGGAACAAATCATAGGGACCTTCTATCATTTATATATCTTGGTGATCTAATCACAAATGTAAGAGAACAATCCCTTTGTTACACAATTATTTGTACACAACACCCCATGATCTGTACAAATTGTGACGCTATGAGTCATAATTGTCTAACAGAAGCACCTTCAATTTAGCCCTCAACTCACGCACAAAGCACCTCCCAATTCAGCCCTCTTTCACGTAAGACACCCCTCCTCACGTCAGACCCTTTGCTTCACGCTAAAATAGAAACCCATCAGCCCCTAAAACACAGCCCTTGACCACAAAAAACTACCCCTGGAACATAGCCCCTGACCACCAAAAGCTGCCCTTGGAACATAGCCCCTGACCACCGAAAATTTCCCCTGGAACATAGCCCCTGACCACCAAAAATCACCACTGAAATAGCCCATAAGACTGACCGTGCATAATCACACGCGTATAACGCAAGCGCACGTATTGTTCAAGTAGTATAAAAAGTATCGATCCCACGAGGACTTAAAACCTTTGCTATTAATTTTTTATGAGGTCAAATGTTTACAAGTATCTAATAGATTGATTGTTTGATTGGGTGGTGACTTTAAAACTTAAAACAAGTAAATAAAATTTCTTAAAATTAGAATCAAGAAAATTCATATTTATAAAACTATCCAGGGTTGTGAATCCTTGCAATATCTATTAAAGATGAAGTGGTTATCTTACAGTTGGGTAATATATTAATTTATTAACCTGGAACACTAAATTATATAAAAGCCTCTTCCGGTGGTCGATTACAAATACCCAGTATAACCCAATTGAACCATATGTCTATGTCAACCAAATTACCTAGATTCATTAAGTTTAAGTTCCAATTATGGCTACCCCCGCCCAACAGGTATATTCCTATCCTGTAAGGAAATCTATTAAAGGGTTATCTATCCTCAAGGAAGATCGGGGGCTATTGAGTCTAAGGTCTTTAACCTAAAATCCATTTTCCAAGTTCATTTTAATTTACCTAATCAATTTTATTAATGGCCAGTTAATAAAAAGCATTAAGATTAAAACTCAATAAATAAACCTTTATATTACCCAAGCTATAATCTAACCTCTTATAAACCGGTGATATTGGATTTCATCACAACCCAGATAACTGGCTTAGTTACGACACATATTTACGGGTAGTAAAAATTTAAATAAAATAAAAGACATAAAGTAAAATACTGAAAATTAAATACTGAAAAGTAAATTGATGAAAAGTAAAAAGTAAAAAGTAAAAAGTAAAAAGTAAAAAGTAAAAAAAAATAAAAGTAAATTACTGAAAGTAAATTGCTGAGGAGTAAATTGCTGAAATGTAAATTACTGAAATTAAATAAAGTAAAAGTACAATAAAAGAAAATGCTGGGGTTAGAGGATCAACTTTTATTACTACTATTTTAGATATCTTCCTTAATATAATATATTAACTTTACATGATTATTACCAACCAGCCATAAAGGCGGTATCCTGATTAAGTCAAATTAGTAATTAATTACCAACCGACCAACCAGGCGGTATCCATACTTAGTCAGGTTAAAACCAATTTATAATTAATTACCAACCGGCCAATATAGCGGTATCCTCATTAAGTCAAGTTTTAAATAGTTTATATATTATAATTAAGGGAGATTAATCTAAATAGCAAAAATAAAAGCTTTACGTTTCACCCCAGCAAAGGGGAATTACCTCTTCATTGCTTGAAAAATAAAAACTGCAAAAGTAAAGAAATGAGAGGATTGTGCGTAAAAGTAAATTGCGGAAAGTAAAAACTGAAAAATAAAGAAAAGAAAGTGCGAAAGCGGAAATTAATTACTGAAAGCTGTAAATAAACAAACAAGATACAATCTTCTTATTTATTCTTTAGGAATTTCAAAGAAGAAAGTATGAATTTTACAAATGAAATGGCTTGGTATTTATAGGAAAAATTTTACCTCCATCAAATCATCCATCAAATTCTCCACCAAATCCATTATTAATTTCTCCACTAATTACTCCACCAAATCCATTATTAATTGCTCCACTAATTGCTTATCATGTTTGGTGATGATTTGATAATTTTATTATTTATTTATTAATTTATTGTTTTTGCTTTGAAAATGATTGAAAATGACTTTAATAATTACACACAACACACTTCTGTATGGTTCATCAATTTCGGTCATGAAATCTTCAGAATTCGAAAATAATTTGTTTTTCAAAGTGGTAGATCTTTGCGTCTTCTTTAATCTGGCACTTGAATCAGCTCAATCCAATATCAGAGTAAAGAGTTATGCCCAAAATACGACAGATGTGCAAAACTGAAATTTCCAAAACTGCACTTTGTCAAAAACACTATTTCAAGTTTCCAATCTCCAAAATTAAAATATCAAGTCCAATAATTGCCCTTATCTGACCCATATTTCGTCCTAAATGATTTCATTGAGACCCGATATTATTTTATCTGCAAAATAAACTAAAACACATCAAAATGTTCATCAAACCCGAGAATCTAAATAAAATATTAAGTTAAAGGGGTGTTAAATATTGATATATTTTCCGCTCATCAAAGACAACCGAAACAGCACCTTAGGAACTGCCAGCAATTACCGTGAAACACAATCTAGAAACAGCTCCAAACAACCGCAAAAATAGTAAGCCAAAATACCCTTAAACAACCGCAATTAGTGACCAGAAAATACAAGGAAAACAGCAGCGAAATAGAGTAAAACAACAGCCCAAAACAACAAAGCAACGAAGAAAAACAACGAACCAGTAAATCAGAGGAGTTCCGGAGCATCAACCCTTCTGACAACCGCGTAACGCACTTCCGAGAGACGACCAAAGAGGTTAGACCTGAGGGCACCCTTTTTATTTATTCTCAATTATTTTTATTTATTTTCTCACTTTATTTCGCATGAGTATTGTGGATTGGTGTATGATATGACTTTTGGATGAATGGAATATGTGTTCTCTCTTGCGGTATATCGGATGGAAACCCAGACGTAAATTCCGTAGCCGAATCCGAATGGATGGTAGTGCGGTCTGTACTTGGGAGACAACTCCACGTACTACTCGAGAGACACACATATTTCGTTTCATCCAACCTTGTGTTTGAGCATGATTTAGTCGTTAGTATGTTTTTTATTTTATGCATGATTGAGTTGTTTAGTATGTTCTTTTTTTAGCATGATTTATATGTTATGTGATTAGAGGTATCGTTTTTTGCGATTCTGTTCGAATGCGTTATCAAACGCTACATGAACGTATGCATTCTGCCTCGGCTCATTCGAACGCGTTATCAAACGCTACGCGAACACGTGCATTTTGTTTACCATTCGAACGCGTTATCAAACACTACTCGAACGCGTGCATTCTGTTTACCGTTCGAACATGTTTATGAACGCTACACGAACGCGCACGCACTGGACAAATTCCTTCATCATGTTTTGCATGTTTGTTTCCTTAGTTATTTCTTTCCCCATCATACGCTTAGTTAGCTCATTTTAATGTTTATGCTTTTACCGTCATTGTTTGTTTACCTTTCCGTATTTATTTATTTAGTATGTTCATGAAATTGTGTGCTTACCGTTATTTAAACTTACTTTTATGCATGCAAACTTAGATATAGGAAGTATGCAAACTTAGATATAGGTAGTATGCAAACTTAGATGTAGGTTTTTTTTGCTTGGACTTGGTTAGATTATTGCACAAATCCTTTCATTACAAGTGGCATAAGTAAGAGACCATTCTGAACCTAACGGTTTGAGGTCTTCCCTTGCGAGTGGTGAGTGCGGCCTTAAATCATTTTCCCGGTTCACACCTGGTGGTGACTCCATTTCTAGTTCTCCGGTTTAGTCCCCCGCGGCTACTCCGTACTCCCAACTAGGCCGTGAGCCTAGAACAGCGTCGCCGATTTCTGTGTCCTATAGTCTGGCAATTCCACTAGGGATAGAGATCGGCCCCGAAATAATGTCTTGTAATGATTGTGATTTGTGCTTTAGTTAACCATGTCTACCGTAGGTTGAAGGGGTTTAATCAAAGGCATTATTAAGGCTAGGTAATGGTTTGGTGTCTTCCTTCATTCACTACCTTTCTATGAGGAAAAGCTGTGAAGGCACCTAGATAATCATTTACTCGTAGCTCACTGTGACAGAATAATTTGGAAGACTTTTTGTTTATTCCTGTCACCAAGGCGATAAGAGCCTAAGAGGATTGGGTATTTAAGAGAGTTCGCTACACCCTCCCTCTGGGGAATCTTCAATAGGAAATCCATTTGAAAGTCAGCCACACATCATAACTCGTTGGCACGTACCTTAAGGTATAAAAAAGGTGTGCTCACTTGGTCGCTTGAACCCTTGAGTGGGGAGTCCTAGTTGTGGGCAATCCTTCAACGACGAGAGCCTTTGTCCATACCCCTATAAACCCACACATGAACTGTAGTTGTAGGACCAATATAAACTATTCTGTTATGCTTGCATTTAGGACCATCATCATTTGGATTCAGTTGGACTTTTTGTCATGAGGTATGGGCTTGGCGGGCCATTTAAACTGGGACGAGTCTGTGCTTTATGGTAATCGGGCCAAAAGCTTCTAAAATACCGATGGGCCACTTTATGTTTAGGCCTTTTATCATTTGAAGTTCTTTAGCCATGTTATCGTAAAAGTGTAAACCTGTTGGGCCTTTTCAACTGGGACAAGTTTGCACCACACAATAGTATGATTGAATGCTTTAAAATGATAGTGGGCCGACTTACACATTCCATGCATCACACACATACATGCTGACTCAGGGTTTAAAAGAGATCATAGATATCCGTTGGGTTAGAGAAGAGGGAAGACTCATCAAAAGACCGTTAGCGAATATGAGCGAATCAGTTAACGAGGGATCTCGTATGGATCAAGTGGAAGCTAATCTCACTAAGGTTACCGAGCAACTGCAAGCTTTGACCACTGTTATGACTAATATGGCTGTACCCCGCACTGCGGGAGGCTCTGAGAATGAGAGGCGTGAGGGCCCTCCGAGTGGGCTGAATGATGATGTCCCTGTCTTTGATGATGACATGGCTGAGTATGTCGCATGAAGGATAGCCGGATCTTAGGTCAAATTGCAGAAACTCCGGATTCAGATGGAATCGGTTACTCGCAAGCTGAAGGGTAAGCATGATGATTTGTTGGATTATGAGGCGATGACTTTTGAGGAGCAGCTGCCAGCTCAGTTCAAAATGTCTGACATATCCAAATTCAATGGGAACAGGGATCCAAGGGTCCATCTCCGGCAGTATGTCTCAGTGATGAGTTCAGTTGGTTTGTCGAAACGCCAGGTCCAGAAGATGTTTGGGATGTCGCTTGAGGGGGAAAACGTGGTATGGTATCACAGCCTCGAGAGAAAGGTCAAAGATGACTGGAGGGAGTTGGCAGAGGCTTTTCTGGCTCAGTATGTAACAGATTTGTAGATTGACTTGTCACTTCGCGACTTGGAGAATACCAAGCAGAAACAGGAAGAGAGCTTCAAAGATTATTTGGACCGCTGGAGAAGCCAGCTTCTGAAAATACAGACTCGTCCCTCGGAGAATGACCAAATCAAAATGATCATCAAGGGTACCAAGCCCTCCATCTATGGCAAGCTGAGGAGAATGACCTCCATGATTACGAATTTTCGGCAGTTGAAGGAGACTGTCATGGACATTGAAGAAGAGGAAACAGAGAACATGAAGTTTTATAGTATGAACATGAGGACTGTTGGAGGACCATCAGGTGCCAAGCATATCTCTGCCGAGGTAGCCGCAGTCAGAAGCCGGTGTTTTTCTAACCTGGGTAGACCGTTGTCTAAGGTTCTTGAGAAGTTGGCGAGACATGGGCTCCTTAAACCCTTAGAAGCTAGACCACTCCCCAATCCCCCACCATCTCACTATCACCTGAACCTTTACTGTCACTACCACCAGTAGAAGGGCTATGACACTGAGAACTGTGCTCACCTCGGACATGAAATCCAAGACCTCATAGACTCCCACAAAATACCCGACCCTGAGAAAGAATAGCCAAACACACACCGAAACCCCCTACTAAATTATCACTCGGTCCCACCACCTACCTATATGATAAGCTCTGGCTTACCTGAAAACCTTGTCCTCAAGTCCTTCAACCACGAAGCCTTTTGCCTGGGGATTTGGGATAACAATAGTGAGGATGAAACGGAGCAGGGGAAGAATTTCTGGGAAGACTTCTCCAGTAGTGATGAAGAGGAGGTAAGAGGAATGACCCGCAGTGGGCGTTTCTACAATGATACTGCAGAAAATGGCAAGGAAACGTTGGCAGATGGCAGAGAAATAGCAGAAAACAGGGATAATGCTGAAGGAGATGTAGTGCTGCGTTAGCTGAAGAAGATGTGAGCACATCTAAGCATTTGGGAGTTGTTGTGTGCATCGCAGGAGCACAGACGGGCCATGGTTGAGGCCTTGAGCAAGATAAGAATACCAAAAGATGCCAACCCTACGATGTTTGTGGGTTTGGTGTAGAAAGAAGCTTCACAGGGGATAACCTTCTCTGAGGAGGAACTCCTGGCAGAGGGAAGGAATCATAATAGGCCTTTATTCATATGAGCTGAAGTGAGGGGTAATAAGACATCCTGTGTAATGGTGGATGATGGCTCATCCATCAATGTGTGCCCATTGAAGATTTTGGCGAAGTTAGGAATGAAGGCAACAGATCTGAGTCCCTCCAACATGCCCATCAAGGAATATGATGACAGTAAGCGAGGAGTTGAGGGCACCTTTGCCGCAGTAGTCAAGGTTGGCCCAATTGAGGATGAGGTTTAGTTCACAGTGCTAGATATCCCGGCCACTTTTGCTTTGTTGTTGGGAAGGCCATGGTTTCACAAGCTTGGGGGCGTACCCTTCACTCTGCATCAAGGTATTAAGTTTCTGTATAGGGGAGAGATTGTCACCATCCGAGCTGAGGTAGACAATGATGTGGCCGCTTTGGAAATACATCCTTTCACGAGGTTCCAAGTGTCGGCAACCTTTGAGGAATGGGTAGATCCTAAGGTAGCTAGGATCATGGAGAAGATTAAATTCGAGCCAGGTACAGGTTCGGGTATCGGAGGAGCATTGCCCTACTTCAAGGGGCAGGCCACCCGGAGGGGCTTGGGATACAAGTCTGATGAGGATAGGCCGAAGGCTAAGAAGAAAGGGTTGAAGCTGATGGAATGCTTTGTGAAGGAAACAGGGTATTAAGGAGAGCCCGAACCAGTGGAAGTTATTGGGGTCATGGTACCGGGGTTTGAGATCTTCCAAGATGTGCTTGGTGAGAAACTGCTGAGAGTAGAAGCTGCAAAGAAGGAAGAGAATGAGAGGAAGAGTTGATGAAGCTAGAGAGCCTGACCCTCAAGGAGAGTAAGGAAATCGAGGAAGACCCGGCTGTGGGGGATGAAGCATCTGCGGAGGATGAAGATGTTTATCTCTCTGATTTATTTGAATGTATTCCTGCATCTACTAGCAATAAAGAAATTCATTTCACTTACTTGTCCAAGTCTCCCCCTTTAAATTTGCATGACTTGAATATATTTGACATCAACTCAACCAAAACAAACGCATTCAACCTTGGTACACTTGAAAGCCCCAAGGAAGTCTTAATTGCGAGTGAGGTTACCTCTGAAGAGCGGAAGAAATTAGAAGAGATGTTGGTCAAATATGCCAAAGTATTCGCTTGGTCCTATGAGGACATACCCAGGGTAGACAGAAGTATCGCCCAGCATACGATACCGACTTATCCAAATATGAAGGTGGTAAAGCAGAAACTCCGAAGGATGAGACCTGAGTGGGCCGAGAAGGTCAGAGAAGAAGTCAAGAAGCAGATAGATGTGGGATTTCTAAAAGTGGTGGAATACCCCGAGTGGTTGGTAAACATTGTACCGGTGCTGAAGAAAGATGGGAAGGTCAGAATGTGCGTGGATTACAGAGACCTTAACAAAGCTTGCCCAAAAGATGATTTTCCTTTGCCCCATATAGATGTGCTAGTTGATAGTGCGACTTTATCTGCCATGTACTCGTTCCCGGATGGGTTCTCAGGATATAATCAGGTTCTTATGGCTGAAGAAGACAAGCATAAGAGTGCCTTTGTTACTGAATGGGGTACGTATTGCTACAAGGTGATGCCGTTTGGGCTTAAGAATGCAGGAGCCACTTAACAGCGGATGGCCACTATGTTATTCCATGATTTGATGTATAAGGAAATTGAAGTATATGTGGACGACATGATGGTGAAATCAGAGATAAGAAGCAGACATATAGAAGCACTGGAGAAGTTCCTTGAACGAGTCGACAAGTACAACCTACGGTTAAATCCCAAGAAGTGCATGTTCGGAGTAACGTCAGGAAAGTTACTAGGACACACTGTCGGAATGGGCGGAATAGAAGTCGACCCTGAGAAGATCAATGAGATCACACAGATGCCTGCACCGAAGACAGAGAAAGAAGTTAGAGCATTCATTGGGAAAATTCAGTACATCAGTCGGTTCATCACCAAGCTGACATCAGTATGCGAGCCTATCTTAAACTGCTGAGAAAATACCAGCCAGTGAAATGGAATTAGCAATGCCAAGAAGCTTTCGACAAGATCAGAGAATATTTAGTGAAACCTCATGTTTTGAAACCTCCAAGACTGGGCAAACCTTTGGTATTATATTTGGCCATTGAACCCGAAACGATAGGGGCAATGATCATACAAGCAGATGAAACAGGGGTAGAGCATGCAGTCTACTACCTCAGTAAGAAGATGCTTCCGTACGAAGATCACTATCAAGAAGTAGAGAAGATTTGTTTGGTAGTAGTGTGGGCGTCCAGAAAGTTGCGTCATTACTTCCAATCTTACAAGATCCAAGTGGTAGCAAAGGAGAATCCTTTGAAGTATGTGCATTCAGTGCCTTCGCTAGTTGGGAAGTTAGGCAGATGGTTGGTGTTGCTGACAGAGTTCGATATTGAGTACCTCACTTCCAAAGTAATCAAAGGGCGAGCCGTAATAAAGTTCCTGGCATTACAACCGATAGAAGGAGATCAATACAAGTTTGACTTCCCAAATGAGGAAATCCAAGCTATAACAGTCCAAGGATGGAAGATGTACTTTGAAGGAGCAGTGAACTGTAAATGAGCCGGAATCAGAATTGTGATAGTAACCCCTGAAGGACAAACCCTGCATATGGCCAAGAGGTTAACGTTCAGAGTAACCAACAATATGGCTGAGTATGAAGCATGCGCCTTTGGCCTGGCTGCATTGATAGCCTTGAAGGCTAGGAACGTGGAGGTCTTTAGAGTCTCAATGTTGGTAGTCCGACAGATGCAAATAGAATGGGAATTGAAGGAAGAACGGTTGAAACCCTACTTATTCCACCTCAGGAGTCTGGCACAGGCCCTCCCTGATTGTAAGTTCCAGCACTTGCCATGAGAAGAGAACCAAATGGCAGACGCATTGGCTACACTTGCCGCAACTTGGGAAAATCCGGAGAAGTTGGTGATGAGACCTCTAGTGTTGACGACGGCAAACAAACCTGTCTACGAGATAGAAAGGATATTAGAAGTAGGGGTCGACGATGGGAAACCTTGGTATCAGAACATTCAGAGATATCTGGAACATGAGGAATCCCCGGAAGTTGCAAGCAGAAAAGACAGGATAGCCATCCAAATGACCTTAAGCCTTAGAAATGATAAGTGTGAGATGTGCTCTCATCTGGTATTCTGAGTGGATTGATCTCGGCTAGACTCACGAGCACTTGATTACGGGATTTTGGCAGTAGTAGCCTGAGTGGTCGGCGAGATGACTAGTTGAAGAGATGGCGGATCAGTGAATGACCGTTTGCCTGGATGTCCATCCTGGTTTACTTATGCTACGATATATGATATGATTGGAAACAAAGAAAAAGTCTCTGAAAAGAAAAAAAAATAGACCACCTATAACCGATAAGCGTGAAGCTACCCATGGGCAAGTATTAGGACCACCATGAGGAGAAATGCTACTTTAAAGGGTAGGTGTGTCGAAAGAAAGAAAAGAAAAAGAAAAAGAAAAAGAAAAAGAAAAAAAGAAGTTCAAAATGAAAAGAAAAAAGAAAGAGACGAAAGAAAACAGAAGAAAACCATATCATGTTGAGTAAGAGGAAGTAATCACAGAGTATGATCAAGACATCTCGCTTGGTTAGACCCACTAATCCAATTCTCTGAGACAAAATCATCGAGTTGGATTACTTAAGGATTAAGCTGTGAAAGAGCCTTGGAACACATACACTAGGAGTCTAGTTCAGATCACTCATGTAGACGATCGGATTTGAGTGTATTAAATACTTTGAAGGTTCTCTGGTTTTGACACGAAGCATCCGTTGAGGATGAAAAAAAATGTTTAAACCATCAAGATTATCTTGTGAGAGGCAATACAGCATGTTGATATGCAACATCCACATCAGTACCAGTTTGGGGGCGAGGCCCACATCAGTATCAGTTTGAGGGCGAGGCCCACATCAATATCAGTTTAAGGGCGAGGCCCACATCAGTATCGGTTTAAGGGCGAGGCCCACATCAGTGTCGGTTTGGGGGCGAGGCCTACATCAGCATCAGTTTGAGGGTGAGGCCCACATCAGTATCAGTTTGGGGGCGAGGCCCACATCAGCATCAGTTTGGGGGCGAGGCCCACATCAGTACCAGTTTAAGGGCGAGGCCCACATCAGTATCAGCTTGGGGGCGAGACCCATATCAGTATCAGTTTGGGGGCGAGGCCCACATCAGCTGTTTTTGGGATGAGTCCCAGGGTCGATGACCTACTACATCATCAATTTTGGGATGCGTCCCAGGGTCGGGGGCCCACATTATCAGTTGCAGTTCCGGGATGCGTCCTAGGGTCAAGGGCCCACTGCATCATCAGTTTTAGTATATGTCCCAAGGTCGAGGGCCCACACATCAGTTGCAGTTCTGGGATGCGTCCCAAGGTCGAGGGCCCACTGCATCATCAGTTATAGTTCCAGGATGCGTCCCAGGGTCGAAGGCCCACTACATCATCAATTTTAGGATGTGTCCCAAGGTCGACGGCCCACACATCAGTTGCAGTTCCGGGATGCGTCCCAGGGTCAAGTGCACACTGCATCATCAGCACAGTTCAGGAATAAAGCCTACATTCGGTGGTTCGGGAATGAAGCCCAGGGGTCGAGGCACCTCGCCACCATATCAACTCAGTTCGAAGTAATAGGCAAGTCAGGTGGCAGCTGGCGAGCCAGGTAAGTAAAAATGCATTGCATAACTTTGATAGGATTATCATTGTCACACACTGCACAAGTCCCATCAAAGTGGGGGCGACTATAGACACTGCATTTTTGCATATAAGTCCCGATGATGAGTCTCATATGGAGACCCTACCTCTTTAAGTTGTGGAAGTCGTGGGAAACGGACGTCGGAAGGGAAAATTCAGAAATTGATATCTTGTTGGACTAAATTCGTTTGCTTAGCTCAAGACAAATCACCTTCCAAACACATGCTAAAATCAAGACAAATCACCTTCCAAAATTAAAAGATTCAAATTAAATCTCATCAAACACTTTCCTAATTCAATTAAATCATATCCCTAATCAAAAGAGAAGAAATCAAATCAAATTAAATCACATCCCTAATTAAATAGATTTTTCCTTATAGCACACTAATTAAAATATTCCCCCATAATTACACAATATTCTTTCCCTATTCACATAAGGTAAACCCCAACCCTTGCCTATAAAAAGAAGCCTAAACCAACCCTTCACATCGTAGCTCATTCACGCATACACTCACCAAACAGAACGAAAAACCCTAATAGCCTTCTCCATCCCCTCTCATTCACGCACTGACAACAAATGACACACGTCCTAAGCTTCACACCTCACGCCATTCTCTCTGCACTGCCCATTGAACCGACAAAATAACAAATACAAAACCCATTCGACAAAGACACAAACTAGCACAGCCCCCTCCACGAACAACAACACACGCAGTCCACGTTAACACCCCTCTCGCCACTGCAACAACCTTTCACGCCTCTGACCCTACAGACAACACACTCAGTTCGCACAAAGCACATTCAATTCAGCCCTCAACTCACGCATAAAACACCTTCAATTCAGCCCTTTTTCACGTAAGACACCCCTCCTCACGTCAGCCCCTTTGCTTCACGCTAAAACAGCAACCCATCAGCCCCTAAAACACAGCCCCTGACCACCAAAAACTACCCCTGGAACATAGCCCCTGACCACCAAAAACTGCCCCGGGAACATAGCCCCTGACCATCGAAAATCACCACTGAAACATCCCATAAAACCACCGAAACTGCACCGTAGGAACTGCCAGCAATTATCGTGAAACACAGTCTAGAAACAGCTCCAAACAACCACAAAAACAGTAAGCCAAAATACCCTTAAACAACCGTAAATAGTGACAAGAAAATACAACGAAAACAGCAGCGAAATAGAGTAAAACAGTAGCCCAAAACAACAAAGCAACGAAGGAAAACAACGAACCAGTAAATCGGAGGAGTTACAGAGCATCAACCCTTTCGACAACCGTGTAGCGCACTTCCGAGAGACGACCAAAGAGGTTAAACCTGAGGGCACCCTTTTTTTTTATTCTCCTTTATTTTTATTTATTTTCTTACTTTATTTCGCATGAGTATTGTGGACTAGTGTATGATATGACTTTCGGATTAATGGAATATGTGTTCTCTCTTGCGGTATATCGGATGGAAATCCATACGTAAATTCCGTAGCTGAATCCGAATGGACGGTAGTGCGGTCTGTACTTGGAAGACAACTCCACATACCACTCGAGAGACACACATATTTCGTTTCATCCAACCTTGTGTTTGAGCATGATTTAGTCATTAGTATGTTATTTATTTTATGCATGATTTAGTTGTTTAGTATGTTCTTTTTTCTATGCATGATTTATGTGTTATGTGATTAGAGGTATCGTTTTTTGCGATTCTGTTCGAACGCATTATCAAACGCTACACGAATGTATGCATTCTACCTCGGTTCATTCGAACGCATCATCAAACACTACTCGAACGTGTGCATTTTGTTTACCGTTCGAATGCGTTATCAAACGTTACTCGAACGCGTGCATTCTGTTTACAGTTCGAACGCGTTTACGAACGCTACACGAACGCGCGCACACTGGACATATTCCTTCATCATATTTTGCATGTTTGTTTCCTTAGTTATTTATTTCCCCATCTTAGTTAGCTCGTTTTAATGTTTATGCTTTTACCATCATTGTTTGTTTACCTTTCTGTATTTATTTATTTAGTATGTTCATGAAATTATGTGCTTACCGTTATTTCAACTTACTTTTATGCATGCAAACTTAGATATAGGAAGTATGCAAACATAGATATAGGTAGTTTGCAAACTTAGATGTAGGTTGTTGTTGCGTAGACTTGGTGAGATTATTGCACAAATCCTTTCATTACAAGAGGCATAAGTAAGGGACCATTCCGAACCCAATGGTTTGAGGTCTTCCCTTGCGAGGGGTGAGTGCGGCCTAAATTATTTTCCCGGTTCACACCGGGTGGCGACTCCACTTTTAGTTCTCCGGTTTAGTCCCACGCGGGCTACTCCGTACTCCCAACTAGGCCGCGAGCCTAGAACATCGTTGCCAATTTTTGTGTCGTACAGGTGCATAGATCATTCAAAACCTTCGCATAAGTAGGAACTTGTTTTATCACATATAACAGCGGAAGGTTAATCTTTACTTGCTTAAGAATATTCTAGGATCTCACTATTTGGATGTGGAACTCTCACTGTGGGCCTAATTGTTTGAGGGAAAGGTACTCTAAACTGGGAAATGTGCCACTTGTTCTTCCTTGGGGTACCTATACTACTATCTTTGGGGTCCTCTATAATGTTGGAGGTGTTTTGCACGCCTACCTCCCTACCACTCTTAGTGAATATAACATTAAAACATTTTATATTGACTGCCTCATGATCACATTGTGTCATGTGTTGCCCTTATGGATTTAGTTGAGTCTGAGATGGGAATTTTCCTTGTTCATGCACACTCAGGACATTAGTCAATTTAGAGACTTGATTCTTTATCTCCTTATTATCTTCAATTATCTAAGTTATCAATGACTCAAACCTTTGATTGGTTTTGCTTTGTACTTCTACAAATGTTTTCTGGGCTTCCACAAATGCTTGAACAGTATCCTCTAAAGAATTCCTAGGAACGGCAGGTGTGTGATACTGCGGGGCATTGTAGCTCCTAGGTTGTGGTGTCTGACTAGGTTGAGGGGACTCATGTTTCCAACTAAGATTATGATTATTCTGCCAACTAGGATTATATGTATCTGAATAAGGTGTATACGGCTTCTTGTACATCCTTAAGTTATTACATCGCTCCTCATATGTCCCCTCATCTCACCATATACAGGACACTCTTGGGGTTTCAGGTGGGCGATTGCATGCATAGTCTTGCTATCTCTAGCTTTTAAGGCTCATAACTCTATAATCAATAGCTCAACATGTGCCCTGAGACTATCATCTTCCCTTAAGTGGTGTATGCCTCTACTAGAAGAAGCGTGTGTCCTATAAGTGTTATCCAGGGCATTAGGTGTTAGTGTCCTAGACATGCCAAAGATCTCTAAGAATGATTTGTGTGTGAATATATCAAGGGGAGTTGTGGAATACTCACATTGATTGGCTTTGAAATTTTCTAAAAACTCCATGGATATAGAAGCTATAAGCTTTCTTTGTTGTTCCAAACTCGTGGGTGAGTTTCCATATCACCTTCAAGAGACTCCCAAGTGCTAGCTTGCTTGAAATTTTTGCAACAAAAATTTCCATGGGTAAGAGAGGCTCACGGTTTTGTGTAAGAAAAGAGAGAAGATGAATAGTTCCCAACCTAAAACATGTGTTTTTTGTGTGTTAAAGTTGCCTTTTAAATTGCCAACTACTTCCATCACCAATAGTGACTATTGATGTAAGTCATGGGTCCCACCCATTTAATTCCAAATCTAGTTGACTTACACAACACACTTTGGGCCCGGTTCGTTTAATCCGACTAAATGAATTTCCGTCGTGACGTAATTAAATCCAATTTAATTAAATAATAATGCCTCACAAAATTATTACGAAAGTCGCTTACGAATTAATTCCAAATTAATTTGTTCGCTTGAATTAAAATCCAATTTCAATTCCGTATTGAAATCCAATTTCAATTAATATATCTGATATATTATTTTAGCCCAATTAAATAATTTAAATAGAAAAATCCAATTTAACTATTAAATTTATTTTCCCGATTAATTCCAAATTAATCGCGTTCTCTCTTCTACATGATTAATTCTTAAAGCAATTAATCCCAGATTAATTTTCCCTTTGATAATTAATCACAAATTAATTATTGCCGTAATTAATCCCAGATTAATTCTCTCTCATAATTAATCCCAGATTAATTCTGTTCGAGTCAAATGTCATCGGTGAATCTTTGGGAAGCGACCCAAGAGATCCCTGGATATGTTGGTAATAAATCCGGTTGTCGGACTATCCGAACACATGCGTACCACGTACCACGTTCTTACCGATTTACAAGACATGGTTGGCTTCTAGCAAAGCACCGTGCCTACCCAATTCTCCAGAAATATTCAACATGGAATATATAATCTTTATCAGGCGTAGTATACAATGTATTGCGTATTGCGATCCAGTATCAGATGTCACATGTTAGGCCTAGGGTTGGAATTGTGTCTGCCCCGTACGAATCATATATCAGATCATTAGCAACTAGTCTCTGTAATCGGATAATCATGACCTAGTCATACTATCCCGATAGCTGCAGTATTTAAGATTACTAGTTCTGTATCCCTGCGTGATCATCATCTCCATATGACTGAAGTGATACTTCCATCTTGACATCACACCCAATACACTATGATTCTTAGTATCCCTAAAAGAGGCGTACACATAACCTGTTAAAGCTCCGAACGAACAAAACCAAAGTATACTGATTGTCGCAAGTATTAGCGATGCAAGTCTCAGGTTAAGACCACATACACCTACCCAGATTCGGATTCCCATAGACACATAGACATACTACCAATGGGACTCCGAGGGGTCTATCCAGAGCGAAGCTGTTCCTGGTCCAACGGCTAACATGACCTCATATCACACTTGCATAAGTATCCAATACTTAATTATATGAGAACTATGTCGTTAAGCTTCCATAACGCCACAAGTGTAATACTAGCCTATTCCGCATTATCGATGTCCAATCTCGATAATACTGCGACTATGGATATTTAATGATTAAACCATTCGTGGATTAATACTGTCTCATATCTTATTAATCTGGTACTAATCATATGGACTTTTATCATTTATATATCCAAGTAATCCAATTACAAAATGATAAAAGAAAAATTTCCTTTGTCACATAGTTAATTTGTACAAAGAACACCGTGTCTTTTACAAATAGTGATGCTATGGGTCATAATTGTCCAACAATCTCCCACTTGGCCTATATCCAATCACTCAAGTGTCCAACACCTGAACTATGTATGGGTCGCTCAAACTTTTGCTGAGATATCACTTTCATCAGCGGATCTGCAAGGTTCTCATCTGAAACGATCTTTTCGATCTTAACATCGCCATGATGTGTGATCTCACGAATCAGTTGAAACCATCGAAGTACATACTTGGATCATTGATGAGACCGTAATTCCTTATCCTCCGCTGTAGCCTAGCTCAGCTGCTAACAGAATTACTCCTATTCCAATTAGGAATTTTATAGATCCAAAATGCTTCTTTTGCTGCCTCAGCCGCATCAATGTATTCCGTTTTTGTTGTTGAATCGACAACAATATCTTACCTGGAAGATTTCCAGCTCACTGTTCCGTTGTTCAAACAAAATATGTACCCTTATTGCGACTTATAGTCGTATTTATCAGTTTCGAAACTTGCATCGGTGAACCCAATCACCTCAAGTTCTCCATCTCCATAAACTAAGAAAGCATCCTTAGTTCATCTAAGATACTAAAGAATGTTCTTAACATCAATCCAGTGACCATCACCTGGATCAGTCTGATAGTGACTACAGATGCTCAAAGCATATGAGACACCAGGTCGCATACATGTCATGGCATACATGATCGATCCGACTACTTAAGTGAACGAGATATGATTTATTGCATCTCTCTCATCTTTAGTTCCAGGACACATGTCCTTAGATAGAGAGACACCATGTTATACTGGAAGCAGTCCATTATAGGACTGATCCATGTTGAATCTCTTCAACACTGTCAATGTACGACTTCTCGGAGAGTGCCAAAGACTTTTAGATCTATCCTAGTAGATCCTTATTCCTAGAATAAGGGTTGCCTCACCCAAGATTTTCATGGAGAATTTTAATGAAAGCTAAGCTTTCACCGATTTTAATATGGGAATGTCATTGCTAAGAAGTAATACATCATCAACGTATAGGACAATCAATGTCAGTGCGCTCCCATTAACCTTCTTATATACACAATAATCATCTCCGTTTTGAATGAAACCATATTCCATTATAATCTCTTTAAAATGTTGGTTCCAAGAACGCAATTCTTGCTTTAATCCATAAATGGATCGGTTTAACTTGCAAACCTTATTTGCATGTTTTGGCGCGACAAAACCGTCAGGTTGTTGTATGTAAACATCCTCCAAATGGTTTCCGTTAAGGAAAGCAGTTTTGACGTCCATCTGCCATATTTCATAATTGAAATATGCAGCAATAGCAAGCATTATCCGAATGGATTTAACCATGGCAACAGTTTAAAACGTTTCGTCGTAATCGACACCATGTTGATGACGATACCTTTTCATTACAAGCCTAGTATTGTACGTTTGTATGTTGCTATTCATATATGTCTTTACCATGAAGACTCATTTGCTACCAATAGACACAATGCCTTCTGATACATCAACCAGTGTCCAAACTTGGTTGTATATATGGAATCCATTTTGGACTTCATGGCATTTTGCCATAAAGCGGAGTCGATACCTTGTATCGATTCCTCATACGTAGCCGGTTTATTATCCTCAACAAGATTAATATCTACATGAGGTGAGATCAGAAACCCATACCTCTCAAGTTATTTTCTGACTCTCTCCGACCTACGCGGTTCTTGTGTATTAGAAGATTATGGAATAGTCTCATCCCTGATGAACTATTCGTGTTCCGTGGGGGGATCAGTGCCAGGAACAGTATCACTCTGATTTTCATTGAGTTCTATTTTCCTCCCACTTACCACTGCATTTAGGAATTCCTTTTCGAGAAAACCGTATGGAGAGCAACAAATACCTTGTTCTCTTGTGGGTTGTAGAAGTAATATCTTTTGGTTTCCCTAGGATAACCTATAAATAGGCACTTATCCGATTTGGGTTCTAGTTTGGTACCATCCAAACGTTTAATATATGCATAGCATACCCAAATCTTCAGAAATGAGAAACCCGGTTTCTTTCCTGTCCATATTTCATATAGAGTCTGTCCAATAGACTTTGACGGAACCTTATTCAAAATAAGTATTGCACTGTTCAATGCGTATCTCTAGAAGAAAATTGGTAGCTCAGTGCGACTCATCATTAATCTTACCATGTCATACAAAGTTCGTTTCTCCGTTTAGACATACCGCTCAATTGAGGTGTTCCGGGAGGAGTCCACTATGAAAGAATACTATACTCTTTCAATTAATCTTGAAACTTACCCAAACTATAAAATAACCCCTTATAAACCGGTGATATTAGAATTCATCACAACCCCAGATAACTAACACATAACTAGGGCTAGTAAAGACTTAAAAGTAAAAGACATAAAGTAAAAATACTGAAAAGTAAAAGACATAGAGTAAAAGTGAAAAGTAAAATAAAATAAAATAAAATGCTAAGGTAAAATGAATTACTTTTACTATTTACTATTTTAGATATCTCCCATAAAATAATATATAAACTTGTGATAATATTACCAACCGACCAATCTGGCGGTGACCTCCTTTATTAGTCAGGTTTAAACCAGATTAAAATGAATTACCAACCGACCAATCTGGCGGTATCCTTTTTAAGTCAATATTTTAAATAGTGAATATATTATTTTTAAGGGAGATTAATCTAAATAGTAACAGTAAAAGAATTACCTTTCACCCTAGCTGGGGAAGTTACCTCCTCATGGTAAATAGTAAAAACTGTAAAAAGTAAAAAAGTAAATTACTATATTAACAAAACGTAATTAAAATTATTAACAAAACTAAAAACTAAAAAAAAACTAAAAACTAAAAGAAACTAAAGAGAGAAACTCTCTCTTTACATCAAAGAGATGAGAGAGAGTGGTGCCACTAAAACTGAAATTTGAAGCTCTATTTATAGGCCCTGGTAGGCTTCCAGCGTCGCGATGCCAAGGCCTTTTGCGTCATTACGCCAGCTTCTATCGACGTGGCACGCTCTGGTTCGTCGGTTTGCAGATTATGGATAAGCTGATAAGGTGACACGTGGCGAGGTGGTTGGGCTTCAATTATTATGACACGTGGCGGCTTTTGATTGGTCGATGAGATTCTTATCCGCCACGTGTCAGATAAGGATTAGATACTCAATGATTGATGCTGATGTGGCGGTGACGTGGTGGTGACGTGGTGGCGACACGTGGGAAAGAGATTGTCGGCACCGTAGGATTGCGACACGTGGCACTTCTTGATTAGCTGATGATGATGTGGCAGTGAGGTGGCAGTTTGACTTGGTCAACCTGGTGATGTGGCTGATGATGTGGCAATGACGTGGAGTGACACGTGGCACACGTGGCGATGGCGACTGTCGGCATCGTAGGATGCTGACACGTGGCACAGTGCATGTTAGTAGATCGGCTGTGATGGTGACACGTGGCACGGCGCATGTTAGCAAATTCAAACTTTTCTGAGATTCTGACACGTGGACCAGACGCACGTTAGCACTGTTCGGCGTATTTTAGGCGTCGCGACGCTGAAGGTCTGGGCGTCGCGACTCGGGAATTTACCAAAATGCCATTTTCGTCCAATTTTCACTATTTTGTCCCAAATCACCTCCAGACTGTCCTGAAACTTTATTTATCTACAAAATAACACAAAACACATCAAAATATTCACAAAACTCAAGAAACTATACAAAATATTAGGTTAAATGAGTGGGAAATAATGATAGATTTACCACTCATCAGCCCGTCTTCACTTCCTTCAACTATGCCTTGTACTCACGGCAGTCACGCTTCCAGTGACCCCATTTGCCACAATACATGAAGACTTCTTGGGATATGTCCTTAGTCTTCCCAGAAGACTGTGATGATTTAGCCATGCCATTCTTCTTCATTTTCTTCACACCCCCATAAGCCTTCGGCCAAGCCTTGGCCATTTGGGATGTCGAAGTAAGGTGCGCCTCGCGCTTCTTGCTCTTTAGAAGCTCTTGCTCTGCTTCTTTCAGCATTGCCATCAAATCTCCAAGAGTTTTCTCTTGGTTCATCATATTGTAGTTCATGACGAACCCGCCCCAGCACTCAGGCAGAGACTGTAAGATCAAATCTATGGAAGTCTCGGCCTTGAAGGTTATGCCCAGCTGACCTAGCTGTTTGATGTCAGCAATCATCTGCGACACATAGTGCTTGACGGATGTACCTTGTGACATACGCGAGTGAAAGAGCTTCTTTCATAATTCATGCTTCTATGATCTAAGATTAGACCTGTGAAGATCCTTCAATTTCAACATCATACTATAAGGATCCAATCCTTTGTTCTGACAACGAATTGAGTAGTCATTGCGGTAAGCATTATGGATTGAGCACTAAAGTTATCATCACGATGAGTCTTCCAAAGCTCATGCTCTACTATTTTCTCAACTTCAGGCTAAGGCTCGAGAGGTTTCTCTATGACATAGAGTAACTTCTCGGCTCCCAGGACTATCCTGAGGTTCATCTCCCAATCTGGAAAATTGGAGCCGTTAAAGACATTATCGCCCATGACGATGTCCCTAACGCTAATCTTTCCAGCCATCTCGATTGCAATAGTCCAACTATTTAATCAACGATATCGGGTACACTCAAAATGTAATGGTTACTATAGTCCAACTATATAACCAACTACAAGTGGAGTAGTGTCTTATACAGTCTAACTGTTCAAAGAAAGCAATTAAAAAAATATTAGTCCAACTAATATATTTATAACAACGATGAATAAAATAAAAGTGCGCGCTAAGAAAGTATTAAACGAAATTGTAACTTTAATACTGGCCTCCAACTATTTTTTGGAGAGCCCCTAACCCTCTATGGAGTACTCGGGAAACCCAGTTTCCTAGTGGGCTAGGATCCCGTTAAATAACACACAACACCTTGACTTTGGACAACAAGATGTATGGAACTTAACTAGGTGGACCTCTAAGATCGATTGGATCCCATCCAATTCCTATATCCGGTAGGTGGACCTCCAAGTCCAAAACATATATCCATATATCATCCTAACCTCTTCCTCTAAATCAACTAAGCCTTGGCTTTGGCTTAACAAGCTTAATGATTCCAGTTAAGCAGAACCCATTGACAATGGGAAAGCTTCGTAATCCACGTCGATGTACAAAAGTGACCTTGACTTTGGCCAACAAATCACAACTGCCCAAGACATGCGATATGTAACAAAGCTTTCGTGGTTCAAACACATCCGCGATGGACAATGATCTTGACTTTGGCCAATAAACCAATGCCAATCTTGGATCTTTAGAAAGAACCACTCAATGGAAGAAAAACACTTAATATTAAAGTGAGGGTTTTTCACGTAAATTGGCAACCAATTTATTATCTTTGATTAGGTCTCATCATACACCCTTAAACATGCATTCTAAAAGCATAATAAGGCGTGAATAAAATTAATAATGATATGCGGATGGATATATAACAATTTGTTCCTAGAACAAATCTCTCCATTTCCTCTCTCCCGCTAGTACTTTACATACTTCTACCCAATTACATAATTCATTAAAGAAAACTCATTTACATTGAGGGGAATTGGTGAGAAGAGAAATGCAAAGAGATAAGGAGGTGAAAGGCTGGACACGCAGGTCCAATTTAATAAATAAGTACCAGACTTCCAATAATTTCCAAAATTTCCCCCACCCATCTAATATCCATCCGATATACATTATTCATAAAAATACATCCAAATAATCACACAAAGCATGTTATTCAATCTGTTGGACGATTATGACCCATAGCATCACTATTTGTACAGATCATGGTGTTGTTGTACAAATTAACTATTTGACAAAGGAAATTGCCCTTTTATAATTTGTAATTAGATTACCAAGATGTATAAATGATAGAAGGTCCATATGATTAGTTCCGGATTGAGATGATATGAGACAGTATCAATCCATGAAAGTTTAATCATTAAATATCCCTAGTCGTAGTATTATCGAGATTGGACATCGATAATGCGGAATAGACTAGTATTACACTTATGCGCGTTGTAGGATCATGACGGCATAGTTCTTATATATTTGGGTATAGGATACTCATGCAAGTGTAATAGGAGGTTGTGTTTACTGATGGTACGGGAACAACTTCGCTCTGGATAGACCCGTCGGAATTCCATTGGTAGTATGACTATGTGTCTATGGAAGTCCGAATCAGGGTAGGTGTATTTGGTCTTAACCTGAGACTTGCACCGCTAATACTTGCAACAATCAATATACTTTGGTTTTGGTCGTTCATGGCTTTAACAGGTTCTGAGTATGCCTCTTCCGGGTATATTAAGAATCATAGTGTATTGGGTGTGATGTCGAGATGGAAGTATCACTCCAGTCATAGTGGAGATGATGATCACGTAGGATACGGAACTGGTTCTCTTATATGCTGCAACTATCGGGATATTATGACTAGGTCATGTTTATCCGATTATAGAGACTAGTTACCAGAGATCCGATATGTGCTTCGTACGGGGCAGACACAATTCCAGCCCCAGGCCTTGCACGTGACATCCGTTGCTGGATCGAAATACGCAATACTACGTATACTACGCCTGATATAGATCACATATTCCAGTAAGAATATTTCTGGAGAATTGGGTGGGCACGGTGCTTTACTAGAAGCCAACCATGTCTTGTAAATCAATAAAAACGTATTACTAGGTACGCACGTGTTCGGATGGTCCGACGACCAGATTTACTGCCAATATATCCGAGGATCTCCTGGGTCGCTTCCCGAAGATTTACCGATGACGTATGACTCGCACTTTATTAATCTGGGATTAATTATAAGAGAGAGAAAATTAATCTATGATTAATTACAGAGATATTTTATCTGGGATAAAATATCAATTTAAAGAGAGAACGATTAATTTGGAATTAATCGATAAAATAATATATTCGATATATTAAACGAAATTAGATTTCGACGCGGAATTAAAATTAGATTTTAATTCGGGCGAACGAGTTAATTTAGAATTAATTCGTTAGCGACGTGAATAGTAATTTTTCTAGGCATAATTATTTAATTACGTCGCAACGGAAAATTCGTTAATTCGGAATTAGCGAACCCGAGCATGGGAGTGTTTGCGGGCCCACTCGCATTTCGAATTCAAGTGCGGCCCACAAGTCACATCAAGCATCAAATCACTAGTCAATCAATTGATGTGATGTCTAGTCACTTTGAGTGATGTGACAACTTGTCACTTGTGATTGATGGTGGTAGTTGGATAGCTTTAATTCTTGTACCTTTTTTACTTTTGGAAATTTAAAAATTTGGTATATGTTTTAATTGATTTTGGAAATCAATTAAACTAACACACAACTCTTTCTCTCCTCTCACTCACTTCTCTTTCTCGGCCAAGGGCCATCTTCTTCCTTTTGTTTTTTACAAAACCGTGAGATGAAGGAGAAGCTAAGGAAAATTTGTGGCAATTTTTCCTATGCTAGCACATGAAGAGTCATCCTAAGGTGATAGGGAACTAACTTATGAGCATGGAATCACCACACAAAGCTTGGAGCTTGGAGATTCATCCATGGAGTTGACCGAAAATGGAGGAGCACAAAAAGTGGCCAAAGTCGAGAGCTTCAAGGGAGCTTGGAGAAATTTTTGTTGTTCCTCGCATCGCCAAATCCGATCAATGTAAGTATGATTCTGCCATTCTTCATTGTTGTATTCGCACATGTTTCTTGCTTGAAATCGATCTTGGGACTAACTAGAAACCCAACAATGGTATCAGAGCCATTTTGAGCATGAAATGAATTTGGGTAAAAATGGGCAAAATCAATTTGAGCATGATTTGATAAATTTGATTGATTGAGTATGCTTGAATGATGATGTATTGAAGTTGTATATGATCAATTTCATGAAAAGTTGATTGGATCAATTTTGCCCAAAATTTAGGCTTGGCCGAATACTTGGAGTTGCCCTAAGTCATGGTATTTTTTTTATTTTGATTCATTGGATGAGTTGAAATCATTTGGGAAATGTTGATTTGAGATTTAATTGGATTGAATTTTGAATTGGACAAATAATCCCTAATTGTCGTGGACTTGTAAGCATGAAAATGATATGATTTTTTGATTCAAATGTGTTGGACATGTGTTGATGATGATAAGCATAATTAATTGTGTAAATTGATGTTTTGGAAATATTAATTTGGTTAATTAATTATGGAATACAGTTTGATTAATTAATTGTGAAATTTGGAATTTTGTAAGTTAATTGATTGGGCCAAATTTGGAATTGGGCTTGTAAAGTTGTAATTGGGCTTAAATGGGGTTGGTTGGGCCAAGTTTGGTTTAGGCTAATTGGTTGGATCCAATTAGGCCCAAAAACCATATCTATAAAGTCCAAATATGACTTAATGGACCTTTAATTTAATTGGGCCTAATGGGCCTAAATTGGTTTCTTGGCAAATAAGGGTGATTCCTTAAATGGGCTTTGGTATTTGGGTTTGACCCATATTGACCAAAAGTCCATGCTTATGAAATTAATTAAAAGCCCATTGGACTTTAATTAAATTAACATTGGATGTTAATCGGGCTTTGAGACCCGTAACGATTAGATTTAGAATCTAAATCACAAAAGGCACATTAGAAAGTGTAATATTTAATTTGGAATTAAATAAATGAGTTAGTATTAAATACAAATTAAATTGGATTTAATGTTGTAGTTTAGTATAATTCAAGAATTCGTTATTTGAGTACTTATTCGCAAATCGAGTTGGACTCGCGCAAAATCAAATCGTTGTTTAAACATTGGATGGTCATTAATTATCAGATTAATTAATTGGATTAGATTGATTGATAAAATGCTTGTGTGAATACATGGATGCGATGTATGAATAATGCATATCGGATGGATATTAGATGGGTGAGGGCAATTTTGGAAATTGTTGTAATAAATTTAGAATTTATTAATTGGACCTGCTTGTCCAGCCTATTACCTCTTGACTCTGTGTATTTCTCTTCTCACATATTCCCCTCAATGTAAATGAGGTTTCTTTAGAAGTGTTATGTAATCAGGTAGAAGTAATACTTGAGCTAGCGGGAGAGAGGAAATGGAGAGATTTGTTCTAGGAACAATGTGTTGAGTATCAATCCACATATCATTATTATATTTATTTATATGCGCCTTATTATGTGTTTAGAATACATGTTTAAGGGTGTATGATGATGAGACCTTAAAAAAGATAATTAATTGGTTGCCAATTACGCGAAAAACCCTCAAAACATATTAAGCGTTTTTCCTTCCATTGAGTGATTCTTACTCAAGATCCAAGACTGGTACTGGTTTATTGGCCAAAGTCAAGACCTTTGTCCGTCGCGGATGTGTTTGAATCATGAAGGCTTTGTTCCATATCAGTGTCTTGTCCAAGTTTTGATTTGTTGGCCAAAGTCAAGATCACTTCTAGTCCATCGACATTGATTACGAAACTTTCCATAGTCAATGGGTTCCGCTTAACTGGGATCACTAAGTTTGTTGTGCCAAAGCCAAGGCTTAGTTGATTCAGAGGAAAAAGTTTAGGCAATATAGTGGATATATTGGCATATATAAGATATATGTTTCGGACTTGGATGTCCACCTACTGAACTAGGAATTGGATGGGATCCAATTGATCTTAGAGATCTACCTAGTTAATTATCATACATTTGTTGGCCAAAGTCAAGATTGTGTGTTATTTAACGGGATCCTAGCCCACTAGGAAACAAGGATTCCCGAGTACTCAAGAGGGTTAGAGGCTTGCCGAAAAATAATGGGAGGCAAGTATTAAATTTGCAATATTCGTTTAGTTACTTGCCAATACTCGCTCATTTAAAATTTTTCGTCAATATAAATTAACATATTAGTTGGACTAATATTTAATCGTTGTTTTAAATTGAACAGTTGGACTGTATTCAAACTATTTCATTATAGTTGATTATATAATTGGATTATAGTAATCAATATATTTGAATTAACTAAATTCAATTAATAGTTGATTTTATAATTGGATTATAGTAATCAATATAATTGAATTTAATCAATTACATTATAGTTGATTATATAGTTAGACTATAGTAATCATTATAATAAATGGTACCTAAAATCGTTGATTAATAGTTGGACTATTAGAATCATATAAATGAAAGATTAGTGTTTAAAACATAATCCTGGGTGAAAATGTTTTAAACGACTTTAATTTTCATATTGGGAATAAAATCTCAGGATAGTCCTGGAAACCGAGAAGTTACTTTATTTGATATAGTGACGTCTCGAGCCTAAGCCGGAGTTGAGCAAATAGTAGAACATGATATTTGGAATATTCATGTGATTAAAACTTTAGTGCTTAATCCTGTTATGCTTGCCGCATAGAATCCTTAATTTCTTAATCAGAACTAAGGATTAGATCCTTATAGTATGATAATGAAATTGAAGGATCTTCATAGATCTATTCTTAGATCTTAGAAGTACAAATTGCAATAGAAAACTCTTGGAGAGTTAATGGCTATACTCAAGGAGACAAAACCAGAGTTTGCAATAAGGTAAGAAGCGCAAGGCGCATATTATTTTGACATTCTAGATGGCCAAGGCTTGGCGAAGGCTTCTGGGGGTGGAAAAAGGGCAAAGGCAAAATCATTATAATCTTCTGGGAAGACAAAGACATATCCCAAAATGTCTGCCTAACTAAATTGTGGAAAACGGGGTCACTGGAAGTGTGACTGCCGTAGGACAAGGCAGACATGAAGGAATTGAAGACGGGCAAGGCTCCAACTTCAAATTTGTTTGTCATAAATATGTTCGCTACTAGTATTAAAATTGGATTTTAGATACTGAGGGTGGTACATAAATATGTACTGATGTGCAGAATCTACTGACAAGCAGGATACTGACTTCAGATGAGATCTATCTACGAATCGGAAACGGGACGAGAGTCGCTGTTTTAACCGTAGAAACCTAAGTTTAGGAACTACCATTCAGGTATGTACTTAAATTAGGAAACTGTTAAAATGTAACTAGTTTGACTAGAAACATTATCTCTATATCAGGGTTTAACCCGTTGCGGGTATACCTTTATATTCTAGAACACTAAAGTTTTTTATTTTATAAAGATGATATTGAGATAAACACATTAGATGTGAATAACAATATTTATATTTTGAATATAAATAAATCTCAAACATATGACATGACAAACAAATAGCTAAACTGAATTAATCAGTTGAGACATATAAGTGGCATTGTTGTCTGGGACACAATTAACAAGACTCGTATATCCACACTTTCGAAGAGTGGGTACTATGACAGATTTGATTCTATTCAAATAATGTCTACGGATGTAGTTCATTAGGCAAAGTGCCTATAACACCTTTACTTGGTAAACGTGTAAGTGCCACCGATCTGTTAGCCCTTGTTCATAGTGACGTAAGTGGGCCCATGTCTAGCTAGGTTAGATGTGGATATGAATGTTTCGTGACCTTTACAGATGTGGCATCGCGTTATGGTTATGTGTTCTTTGAAATACTTATCAGAAACTTTTGATTAATTCAAAGAGTTTCGACACGAAGTACACAAACAAATCGGCTAAAGTATTAAACATCATGATTGGACCGTGATGAAAATACTTAAGCAATAATTTTCTCAAATACTTGAAAGAGTATAGTATTATTTCAATGAGGACTCCTCCCGGAACACGTCAGTTTGACGGTGTGTCTGAAGGAATAAACCGAATTTTGTTGGACATCATAAGGTTATTCATTAGTCGCTCTGAGCTACCATTTCCTTCAACGGATACGCATAAACAGTGCAAAACTTATTTTGAATAAGGTTCCATAAAAATCTATTTGACAGATTTCATATTAGATATGAACAGAAAGAGAACCGGGTTTTCTCATTCCTGTAGATTTGGGAATGCTAGGCATATGTTTGGATGATACCAAACTAAAACCCAAATCGGATAAGTGCCTAATTATGGGTTATCCTAGGGAAACCAAAGTATAGTACTTATACAACTCACTAGAGAACAATGTAATTGTTGTTCGCCGTGCGGTTTTCCTAAGAGGAATACCATTATGCAGTGGTAAGTGGGAGGAAAGTAAAACTCGATGAAAATCGGAGTAATACTAATCCAGGCACCGATTCCTTAATGGAACACAAATAGTTCAGAAGGGATGAGACTATACCAATAATCTTCAAATACACAAGAACCGTGTAGGTCGAAGAGAGTCAGAAAACAACCTGGGAAGTATGGGTTTCTGATCTCACCTCATAAAGATGTCAATCTTATTGAGGAATACGAACTGACTACGCATGAGGAAGTGATACAAGGTATCGACTCCCTATCATGGCAAAGTTCCTTGATGTCCGAAATGGATTCCATGTATTCCAACTAAGTTTGGATACTAGTTGAAATACCGCAAGGCATTGTGCCTATTGGTATTATATAAGTCTTCAAGGAAGACATACATGGATGGAAACATACCAACGTACAAAGCTAGGCTTGTAGCGAAAAGGTATCGTTATCAACATTATGTCGATTACGAAAAAACTTTTAACAGTTGCCATTGTTAAATCCATTTGGATAATGCTTGATGAAGCTGCATGTTTCATTTATGAAATGTGCAGATGAATGCCAAAAACCGTTTCCTTAACAGAAACCTTTTGGAGGATGTTTACAACATCCTGACGGTTTTGTCATACCAAAACAAGCAAACAAGGTTTGCAAGTTAACACGATCCATGGATGGATTGAAGCAAGCATAGTGTTCTTGGAATTATCATTTTGATGTAATCATAATGATATATGATTTGATTCAAAACGAAAATGATTCTTGTGTATATAAGGAGGTTAGTGGGAGCGCACTAACAATGAATGTCCTAAGTATCGATGACATATCATTCTTAGAAATGATATTCCCATAATACAATCGGTGAAAGCTTGGCTTTCGTGAAAATTTCCTTAGAATTCTTGGGAGAAACAACCTTTATTCTAGGAATAAAGATCTACTGGGATAGATCTAAAAGTTTTGGCACTCTCCGAGAACCGTACATTGAAAAATATGTACGCGACCTGGTGTCTCATATGCTTTTAGCATATCGAGTCACAATTGGGCCAATCCAAGTGATAGTCACTGGATTGATGTTAAGAACATCCTTTAGTATCTTAGATGGACTAAGGATGCTTTCTTATACTATGGAGAAGGAGAACTTGAAGTGACTGGGTTCATTGTTGCAAGTTTCCTAACCGATATAAACGACTGTTAGTCTTAGTAACGGTACTACACAGTTTGAATAACGGAACAGTGAGCTGGAAATCTTCCAAGCAAGATACTGTTACCGAATAAACGACAAAAGTGGATTATTTCTGCAGCTGAGGCAGCAATAGAAGCCTTTTGGATCGATAATAATCCTAATCAGATTAGGAGTAGTTCTTTTAGCAGCTGAGCTAGTCTACAGTACAGGCTAAAGAATTAATGGTCTCATGAACGATCCAGATATATACTTCAAATATTCATCTGATTCGTTTGGATCATACATCGTGGCGATGTGATGATCGAATAAATCGCATCAGATAATAATCATGCAAATCCGCTGACGAAATCATTTTCTCAGCAGAAATTTGAGCGAACCATACATAGTTCGGGTGTAGGACATTTGAGTGATTAGTTATAGGCCAAGTGGGAGATTGTTGGACGATTATGACCCATAGCATCACTATTTGTACAGATCATGGTGTTGTTGTACAAATTAACTATGTGACAAAGGAAATTGCCCTTTTATCATTTGTAATTAGATTACCAAGATGTATAAATGATAGAAGGTCCATATGATTAGTTCCAGATTGAGATGATATGAGACAATATCAATCCATGAAGGTTTATCATTAAATATCCCTAGTCGTACTATTATCGAGATTGGACATCGATAATGCGGAAAAGACTAGTATTACACTTATGCGCGTTGTGGGAGCATAACGAAATAGTTCTCATATATTTGGGTATAGGATACTCATGCAAGTGTAATAGGAGGTTCTATTTACCGATGGTACGGGAACAGCTTCGCACTGGATAGACCCCTCGGAATTCCATTGGTAGTATGACTATGTGTCTTTGGAAGTCCGAATCAGGGTAGGTGTATTTGGTCTTAACCTGAGACATGTACCGCTAATACTTACGACAATCAATATACTTTGTTGGTCATCCAGGGCTTTAACAGGTTCTGAGTATGCCTCTTCCTGGGTATATTGAGAATCGTAGTGTATTAGGTGTGGTGTCGAGATGGAAGTATATGCTGGCAGCTATCGTGGAGATGATGATCACGTATGATACGGAACTGGTTTTCTTATATGCTGCAGCTATCGGGATATTATGACTAGGTCATGTTTATCCGATTATAGAGACTAGTTACCAGAGATCCGATATGTGCTTCGTACGAGGCAGACACAATTCCAGCCCCAGGCCTTGCACGTGACATCCGTTGCTGGATCGAAATACGCAATACTACGTATACTACGCCTGATATAGATCACATATTCCAGTAAGAAAATTTCTGGAGAATTGGGTAGGCACGGTGCTTTGCTAGAATCCAACCATGTCTTGTAAATTGGTAAAAACATAGTACTAGGTACGCACGTGTTCGGATGGTCCGACGACCGGATTTACTGCTAACATTTCCGGGGATCTCCTGGGTCGCTTCCCGAAGATTCACGATGACGTATGACTCGCACTTTATTAATCTGGGATTAATTATAAGAAAGAGAAAATTAATCTAGGATTAATTACAGAGATATTTTATCTGGGATAAAATATCAATTAAAGAGAGAACGATTAATTTGAAATTAATCGATAATTAATATATTCGATATATTATACGAAATTGGATTTCGACGCAGAATTAAAATTAGATTTTAATTCGGGCGAACGAGTTAATTTAGAATTAATTCGTTAGCAACGTGAATAGTAATTTTGCTAGGCATAATTATTTAATTACGTCGTAACGGAAAATTCGTTAATTCAGAATTAGCAAACCGAGCTCGGGATTGTTTGCGGGCCCACTCACATTTCGAATTCAAGTGCGGCCCACTAGTCACATCAAGCGTCAAATCACTAGTCAATCAATTGATGTGATGTCTAGTCACTTTGAGTGATGTGACAACTTGTCACTTGTGATTGATGGTGGTAGTTGGATAGCTTTAATGCTTGTACCTTTTTGACTTTTGGAAATTCAAAAATTTGGTATATGTTTTAATTGATTTTGGAAATCAATTAACCTAGCACACAACTCTTTCTCTCCTCTCACTATCTTCTCTTTCTCGGCCAAGGGCCATCTTCTTCCTTTTGTTTTCTACAAAACCGTGAGATGAAGGAGAAGCTAAGGAAAATTTGTGGCAATTTTTCCTATGCTAGCACATGAAGAGTCATCCTAAGGTGATAGGGAACTAACTTATGAGCATGAAATCACCACACAAAGCTTGGAGCTTGGAGATTCATCCATGGAGTTGACCGAAAATGGAGGAGCACAAAAAGTGGCCAAAGCCGAGAGCTTCAAGGGAGCTTGGAGAAATTTTTGTTGTTCCTCGCATCGCCAAATCCGATCAATGTAAGTAAGATTCCGCCATTCTTCATTATTGTATTCACACATGTTTCTTGCTTGAAATCGATCTTGGGACTAACTAGAAATCCAATTTCAATTAATATATCTGATATATTTTTTAGCCCAATTAAATAAATTAAATAGAAAATTTCAATTTAACTATTAAATTTATTTTCCCGATTAATTCCAAATTAATAGCGTTCTCTCTTCTACACGAATTAATCCCAGATTAATTCTTAACGCAATTAATCCCAGATTAATTTTCCCTTTAATAATTAATCCCAGATTAATTATTTTCGTAATTAATCCCAGATTAATTCTCTCACATAATTAATCCCAGATTAATTCTATTCGAGTCAAATGTCATCGGTGAATCTTTGGGAAACGACCCAAGAGATCCCTGGATATGTTGGCAGTAAATCTGGTTGTCGGACTACCCGAACATGTGCGTACCCCGTATCACGTTCTTACCGTGCCAACCCAATTCTCCAGAAATATTCAACATGGAATATATAATCTTTATCAGGCGTAGTATACAATGTATTGCTTATTGCGATCCAGTATCAGATTTCACATGCTAGGCCTAGGGCTGGAATTGTGTCTACTCTGTACGAAACATATATCAGATCACTAGCAACTAGTCTCTATAATCGGATAATCATGACCTAGTCATACTATCCCGATAGTTTCAGCATTTAAGAGTACTAGTTTTGTATCCCTGCGTGATCATACTCTCCATATGACTGAAGTGATACTTCCATCTTGACATCACACCCAATACAATATTATTCTTAGTATACCAGAAGAGGCGTACATAGAACCTGTTAAAGCTCCGGACGACCAAAACCAAAGGATACTAATTGTCGCAAGTATTAACAATGCAAGTCTCAGGTTAAAACCACATACACCTACCCTGATTCGGATTCTCATAGACACATAGTCATACTACCAATGGGACTTTGAGGGGTCTATCCAGAGCGAAGCTGTTCCCGGTCCAACGGCTAACAGAACCTCCTATCACACTTGCATAAGTATCCAATACTTAAATATATGAGAACTATGTCGTTAAGCTTCCATAACGCACATAAGTGTAATACTAGCCTATTCCGTATTATCGATGTCCAATCTCGAAAATACTACGATTAGGGATATTTAATGATTAAACCATTCGTGGATTAATATTTTCTTATATCTTATTAATCCGGTACTAATCATATGGACTTTTATCATTTATATATCCAAGTAATCCAATTAGAAAATGATAAAAGAGCAATTTCCTTTGTCACATAGTTAATTTGTACAAAGAACACCATGTCTTTTACAAATAGTGATGCTATGGGTCATAATCGTCCAACATTAGGTCCAGTCCAAGTGTGGGATTTCTAGGCTAAGTCATCTAAGTACTCGAATGCCTCACCGGGGTTCTTTCTTATAAACTCACCATTGCACATTATCTTCTCAAATTGGCGCTCTGTAGGGGTTAAACCGTCATAAAAATATCTCACTAAGCGCCAACTCTCATATCCATGGTGAGGACAACTCGCTAACATCTCCTTATACCTCTATCATATCCATGATAGAGGGTTTCACTGTCTTTTTGGGAGAAGGTAGATATTTGTCTTTTCAATGCATTCGTCTTATGGTGTGAGAAGTATTTATTAACGAATGTCTGTGTCATCTCGCCCCATGATCCTATTGACCGAGGTCGTAGAGAATACAACCAGCTTTTAGCTCTATCATTAAGGGAAAATAGGAAGAACTTAAGTCTAATTATGTCAGTGGTTCCAAACCAGTCATGGAAAGTTGCTACAACCTCTTCAAACTCTCAGATGTGCACATAAGGGTTCTCGTTCTCCAAACCGTGAAAGGTTGGGAGATACTGTATCATTCCAGGCTTAAAATCTATATGTGGTGCATTAGGATGAAACATAATGCACGATGGTGTAGCTGTGCGAGTTGGGTGGAGGTACTCCTCAAGAGTCCTCATAGGTGGTCTCTCGTACTCACTCATAGTATATGGGCTAGACGTGGAGGGTGAGGCAAATAGATTGTCAAACAACTCTCGGAGTCTGAATTTTCCTCTTCAGTCCTAACAAATCTACCAAACCTATCTCTACGTCTAGACATGCAATTTAAACACAAGTAATACTAGAAAAAAAATAAAAGAGTAAACTAAAAATAAATAAATTAAAATTAAAATTAAAATTAAAATTAAAATTAAAACTGAATTAAAATTAACGAAATAAATAAGTAATAATAAAAAAATATAAACCAATAATCAAAGCTAAACTTAAACTGAAATAAAATAAATAAAATAAAAACCAAAATTCAAATGGAACAAAGTTACCGCTTTGTTGTTGACTAAGAAAACATGCTCCTTGAGATTGTAAACCGTCTCCCTGGCAATGGCGCCAAATTTTGATTACGCCCAAAAAGTACTTACGGTTACTTGCGGTTATCCCAATATAGTTGGGGTGTCGATTTCTCAGAGAGATGGTTACGCAGAACCGATTTACTTAAACAAAACGTTAGCAGAAACTTATTGAAAAGATATTGGTTGAATTGATAATATAAAATAAAAGCTATGGAAAATATTTAAAAACTATCAATAGAGAGAGGCAGCAAAGCGTCAGGAATCCCTCTTGTATCAAACTCCTATATTTAGTTATTGATTCTATTTTATTACACAATTAAGGTTTCACATACCAAACCAACAATCATAAGATATTCAATTATACACCAATTAAATTCTAAGGTAATCGATGATTTACTTTCTCTATGTTAACAGCACACAAAGTTATCGTTATGACCTATCTAACGTCGACAATATACCCTCAGACAATACTGTAGCAGAAGACCAACTCATAAAATAACTTTACCAGTCACAACTGGGTTCCCTAATCACACATAGAAAAAGCATGACTGAATCTCTATGCAAGTTGAATAAACACAGCTTTTGTATTCATAAATCGAAAGATAATAAAGAATAATAAACATCAATTGTATTAAACGTTTAAGAGTATTTAGGAATCAACAATTTGAATATAAGAAATCAAATACAAGAGTTCATCCTTAGCTTTGCCTAGGAGATTAGTTCTCCATACAGAAGAGATACACAACCTGAAGAGATTGCAGCAGCATCCTATCTGTTATGAAGTTTCTTCGTTCTTCAATCTCCAAATTGTGTTTGTGGCTATTTGTTATGTGTTTCTTCTATCTTTTTCTCCTTTTTTTCTCTCTCTTCAGGGTTATGGACGAGCTTGGGTTTATATTGAAAAGTCTTGGCTGCCTTATTTGCGTAAAAATAAAGTACCAAAAAAACCTGGAATACGCATGCGCATCGCGACGCGTGGCCAGTTTTCTAGCTTCTCTAATTATGTGATTCAGCTCGTCCCGTGTGCTTCCGATGCGTCCGCAAGGTCCCGAAACATGTGTATTTGCTCCAATCTTCATGTTCCATTGCTCCCTAATAATAAGACACAAAATAAACTATAACTAAGATTAAATACATGATAATCAAGCTGAACTAGCGATGTTCAAAGTATACTTTCATGCACTTATCACTTTGATTACAGCCGCCCGAAAGCTGCACCCCTATTTCCAATGGCATCCAACCATTGTCTACAATTCCTATCCTTTGATGAGCATTCTTCATAAACCCGAGCTCTCTATGTGACAAACGAAATGGGCTGTGGAGCTTGGAGAACATGACATCACCTACCAACCACGGTCCGCGATCAAATCTCAAGCACTAGCAGACTTCGTGGCTGACTTCAACCCCAACCTATAAATCCCCACTGATTTTGAAGTCTAATACGTCCAGTCGACAGACACATGAAAACTTATAGTCGACGGCTCTAGCAATAAGCGTGGATGCGGTTTGAGAATTGTACTCACCTTCCTGGAAGGCGGCACCTAAAAGCAAGATATCAAGTGTGGCTTCAAAGTAACCAATAATGAAGCTGAGTATGAAGCTCTGATAGCTAGATTAACTTTGGCCAAGGAATTGAGAGCTAGGAAGATAGAAGTCTAGTCAGATTCCCAGTTAACTGTTAACCAATTCTAAGAGTCATTTCAAGCACGAAATCCACAAATGGCCTCTTACTTACAGAAGGTTAAAGAACTCTAGTAGACATTTGAGGAAATCATAATGTTACAAGTTCTTAAGACTGAGAATACTCATGCGGATTCTTTGTTCACACTCAATTCGATAATATAGCGAGGCAAACCACAATCAATTTTTATAGTATACTTGCAATGGCCAGCCACCTAGAAAGAGGAAGCCAGGCTCGTCGCCCCAGTCATTCCGACCGACTCATGGATGACTCCAATAGTAGGATACTTACAAGACGGTATGCTCCTAGTAGACAAAATCGAGGCCTGAAAGATTCAACACAAAGCTGCAAGGTTTACTTTCTATGATATCCAACTATTGAAGAGGTATTTCTCCGGGTCCTACCTCAAGTGCCTAACTCCCCAGGAAGCATGCTATGTTTTGGCAGAGTTGCATGAAGGAGAGTGTGGGAATCATGCTGGAGGAAGAAATCATGTATCCCAAGCCCACACTATATGATACTATTAGCCCACCATGCGGGCCGATGCTGCATGATACACTCGTAGATGTGAGAAGTGTCAAAGGTTCGCACTGGTCTCGCATCTACCTTCAGAAAGGCTCAATCTCATTCTTTCTCCTTGGCCATTCATGAAGTGGGGGATGGATATCATTGGAAATCTCCCAACCGCACCAGGACATCGAGTCTACATGCTTGCATTTACGACTACTACTCCAAACGGATCAAGGCCGAAGCTTTCGCTAGGGTTCGAGATCGAGAGGTGCAAGCCTTCATTTGGAAGAATATTATATGTCGATTCAGATTGCCTAGAGAGATTATGACTGATAATGGCTCTCAGTTCATCAGCCATCGCTTCTAAGATTTTTGCAAGAATTGGGGCATAAAGCTCAGTTTCTCAACCTCGTGTTTTCCATAATCCAACAGTCAAGCTGTATCTTCCAACAAGACACTATCATAAACACTATGAAGAAAAGATTAGAAAGAGCAAAAGAGGCATGGACAGACGAGCTCCCATGGGTCTTGTGGTCCTACAAGACAACTACTCGTTCATCGACTAGGGAGACCATCTTCTCATTAGCATTTGGAACTAAAACACTAATCTCGATCAAAGGAAGCGTACCATCCCCGCGCTACTTGTGGCTCGAAGAAGACTCCAATCGACAGCTTCTGAACCAAAGCATTGATACCATTGACAGGTTACGAGAAAATGCTTCCATACGACTAGCTGCCTACCACTAAAGGATGGCAAGATACTTCAACAAAAATATCTGATGCCGAATGTTCAGGGAAGGCGAATGGGTTATACGAAGGGTTTTCCAGAACACCAAATAGGTCGGAGAAGGGAAACTCGGACCTACATGGGAAGGCCCATACATCATTACCAAGGTCGTTGGTGAGGGTCCCTATAAATTGAAAATAGAAGCTGGCAGACCAATTCAGAACAGCTGGAACGCCACAAATCTCAAGCGATTCTATATGTAGACCCATTGGCTATGAGTCATAAATCAACCATTCTACTAGTGACTGTTTTATGACTGAGGGATGAACGAGTCCACCTTTTAGCCTTTATGATTTATTTCGTTGCCTTTATTCACTTGGAAATTGTTAGATTTTACCTTCACTTTGAATTACCTTCTTACGAAAACTCCATTTTAGAATTTTCCATTTAAGAATTTTCCAACTATTTCACAACTTGGTGCGAAGACATTCCCATTTTAAGTTAAGTATCTACGTGGGATTTCAACGAAATAAAAGTTCGGACGACGAAAAAGAAATTAGCAAAAGAAAGTTCTTATATATCAAAAAGGGATTGTTAATGTTTTACAACTTGGCGTCACTGACCATCAAAATTACAAGTGCAAAACTGAGTAAACCTGCAGGAACCTCAAATAGGGAAGTGACAGTAGTATGGATATCTTGAATATTACCTGCAGGATCAGCTTCCATTCTTGCAGGATCCTCTCATACCTCTACAACTGCCTCAGCAACATCCTGAAGCTCATTTTCCTCAGCAACTCCTCCAACAACCACTTCACCACCCACCTCTCTAGAACTAAGCTCATCGCCCTCTTCATCATCTACATCCCCAGTCGACAGAGAGAGGCCTGGTTCAATTCTTTCATTCATTCTTATCCAATTCTGTGGGTTCAAAGTATTATACTCCCCGGCCAAAAACTGCTACATCAGGGAACTTGTTTCCATTATAATCGCTTCAAACGCCACCCCTTCGAGCTGTTCAAGCAATTCACCTTTCCCCACTTCTATAGCCTTAAACTCTTTCTTATAGGCTTCGATTTCAGCAAACGATGACTCCCTTTCATGCCTCAAGATTGCTTTAGCCTCCTTTGCTTCACCTTCGACCTCCTTCATCTTCTTCTTCATTTCCTCTATTGCCAACTTAGCTTTCGATAATTCCGTCCTCAGTTATGTGTTCGACATCTCCACATCCCTTACCTTTCTCTGGCTCGCTTCTGTATATTTTGTATGGTAAATGGCGCATTCCAAAGTCTACAAAAGATTACAAATTTTAGGAGGAGCAAGCTATCACATCCGATAAAATTGAAAGACTTTGATTCAAAGGTTACCTTATAAGAGCGAGAAACAACCTTCTTCGCCAACTCCATAGAACCTAGGGTCATCAGTCGACATTCGTCTTCCTCGAGTAGTAGTCCTTCGATGAATCTAGATAAGCTAGAAGGATCTGACATGACGGTCGTACCCCATGGGATCTTTATCACTAAGTTCCCCAAATCTTCATCAAGATGAATCAAGGGTTTCCTCTTTTTTGAAGACTGGCCGACCGCAGCCGACGTTCTTACATTCTTCTCTGAAGGAAGCTTTGAAGGAACATTCTCATTGGTCAAAGGAAGCTCGGGCACTACTTCGACTTCTTTCCCCTTGGATTTCTTACTTCTCATTTTTGCCATCATCTCATCAACAGTTGGGAGTTTGAAGCGACCAACCATAATTTTTGTTGCGCACAAAATCTCTTACGACATTAGAGGCTTTAGAAACAAAAGATCCTCATACACTAGTCGACACGCCGAAGTACCCAAAATAAAACCCAAAATGAATTTAGTCAGGGCTAAGGGGTACCTTTGGTATCAAAAACCTCATTCCACAATGGAGTCGACCTCACATCTTCTCCTCAAGCACGATTCTCTAATTATTTTCTGGAGCGGGTAGACTTAATAAATAACTGGTGTTCGCTACGACGCCTGGAGTAACGTCGAATGAACGGTTTTGAGAAGAACCTGTAAAATAAGTATATGATGAACATCAGTCAAGCGAAAAATCAACAATGCGATGCTTTTGAGAAAAACGCACACTCACTAGATATATTCCAGTATTGAGGGATATGACCAGGTCCAGTCGACCCACAAATGCTCTCTCCATTCCCTAAGAAATAAAATTTCTGCCAATCCCCTCGGTTATTCGTCGTCAATCCTACTACTAGGCGTTCTCTTTTTGGTCGAATGATTAGATGGTATCTCCCATTCTCGATCAAATATTCCTTCAAATAGTATAAGTACATAAGGTCTTTTACCCCGAACCTGATCTCTAACTCGTACATCATACATTCAACAGACAATGATAATCGCCAAGTGTTGGGCATCAACTACGACGAGGCTAGTTCATAGTGGTCTAATACCTCCCACACTAGCCTCAGAATTGGGAATCTCAATCCATTTGTAAAAGGTCGCTCGTAGAACCCAATCCACCCTAGTATCTTGAAATCAATCCTCTAATTCGATGAGGCTAATCTCACTTCAATTGATTGTGAAAACCTATATTTTAACTTCATTTTCCTCATAGCTTGTTTAGTCACTCGACTCAATGGGTTCTTCGTTAATATATTGGTCGACTCACTAATGCTAGGGACCTCACTCGACTCACAGTCAACTGCAACAAATCTGAGAGGAGCGATATCCTTGGGTATTGCCAAATAAGGTTCTACTGGCACCAAAATCCTATCTTCTAGAAGGCTCCCGTTCGAATCCTCAGTATTGGTCTCATTCCCGGCCGACAAAATAGGTGAACAGGCCTTATGGGGTGAATCAACATACATCTCGATTGGGGTATCACTAGAATCTATGGAGTCTTTAGTCGACATCAGACTTCAATCTATAAACAACCTAGAGTTCTTACAAACGATCTTCTATGGATCAAGCTAACCTAATCCTCAAACATGATTCCTCATACTTCAACAAGTAAAAGTTTGAATCTACCCTATGAATTCTTGAAGAAAATGAAGAACACGAAGAAGAAGCGAGAAATACCTTGAAAATGAGGAGAGTCTGATAAGCGGAAAATATATCAATATTTACCACCCCTTTTACTTAATATTTTGTATAGTTTCTTGAGTTTTGTGAATATTTTGATATGTTTTGTGTATTTTATAGATAAATAAGATTTCAGGACTCACTGAAATCAAATCAGGGCCAAAATAGTGAAAAAATGGACAAAAGGGCAAAAAAGTAATTTTCACGTCAAAGCCGCATACATGTGTCAAGCATCAACGACGCGTCGCGACGCGCAAAGCTTCACGCATTGCAACGCGTAGACCAAATTTTGCCTATAAATTGAGGCCGAATTCATTTGAAATTTCCGTACCTTCTTTTGGGGATTTCCTTAAGAATACTAAGAATATTGTATCTTGTTTATTTATTTACAGTTTTCTTGTATTTAATTTTTATTTTAAGCAATAGATCTTTCTTTATTTTACTTTTCAGTATGAGTAGGTAACTTCCATTTGCTGGGGTGAAAGGTAAAGCTTTTATTATTATAATTTAGATTAGTCTCCATTAGTTATAATATATAAACTATTTTAAAACCTGACTTAATAGGATACTGCATTTATGGTCGGTTGGACTTAATTAAATTGATTTTAACCTGACTTAATTGGATACCGCCTTTGTGGTCGGTTGGAATTAATCAAAAATCTGACTTAATCAGGATACCGCCTATATGGTAGGTTGGTAATGTCATGCAATTTATATATTATAATAAAGGAGATTTCATTTTCTCTAACCCTAATATTTTATTCTATTGTTAATTTTATCTTTCAATTTCCAAGTTTACTTTATGACATTTTCTTTATTTAAGTCTTTAATAATCCTAGATATATGTTGTAACTAAATACCGTATCTAGGGTTATGATGAATTCCAATATCACCGGTTTATAAGTTGGTTATTTTATGTTTTGAGTAATATACTGGTTTATTTATTGAGTCTTAAGCTTAATGCTTCTTGTTAACTGGCCACTAATAAGATTGATTTGGTAAACTTAAAATGAACTTGGAAAATGGATTTTAGGTTTAGCCTTAGACACAATAGCTCACGATCTCGCCTTGGGGTAAATGTCTCTTAGGTAGATTTCCTTACAGGATAGGAATATACCTGTCATACGGGGATAGCCATAATTGGAACTTAATCTTAATGAATTCAGGTAACTTAGTTAACATAGGAATATAGTTAATCGGGTTACTTTGGGTGTTTGCATTGACCATCGGAAGAGGCTTTTGTATATTTTCGTGTTTCAGGTTAATAAACCGATATATTGTACAAACATGAGATAATCACTTCATCTTTAAAAGATATTGGAAGGATTCACAACCCTAGATAGCTTCATAATATTAAATTTTCCTTAAATTTACTTTCGCACTGTTTTATTTACTTGTTTCAGATAAAAATCACCATCCAACCAACAATCAATCAATTAAATATTCGTAGACATTTAACTTTATAAATTGATAGCCTAGGTATTAAGTCCTCATGGGATCAATACATTTTATACTACTTGAGCGATACATATGCTTACGTAACGTGTGTGTTTACCACCAATCAGAGCCCTTCTGAACTTGCACTATTTTGAATTTTGAAACCCTAGAAAGAGAGAGAAATAAACGCTAATCTTCGGAGTTCCCAACCCTTTTGGCATGAATCTAGCGACGACCCCACATTTAGAGGCATTTTCTAGAGCCAGATGGCATACAAAGGAACGACCTGAGTGCACCATTCTTTAGACTATGTTTGCTTACACAGTATCTCCGGTCGGAATGGCCACACTTCTGATCGGACATGCATACTTAATTAGAACATATGATCAGTTTCTCTGAAGTCAGGCTGGAAGCTATGCACTTTACATTCCGTTTATTTGCACGCCCTATCATATTTTTTATTACTGTTTTGTTATGTTAACTGCTTGCTTTTAATATTCTTATTATTTTTTATTATTGCATGATTGATTAGCTTATTATGGATTAGTATGCAAGCATGTATGATTATGATATGTGGGGAATATCCGCTCTGACCTATTACACGTCTGATCGGACATCTTATTTATCTGGCCATATGATCACCTTCGGTATATAAGATGAAAACCCGGACGTAAGTTCCATAGTTTATTTCGAATGTACGGTAATATGGTTCACACTCGGGATATAATTCCACGTACCATTGGGAGGATGGACATTTCATTTTATTTCGCTACTATTATGTCATTTCTAATATATAAGTTTATTATCTTTTGCTCATTGTCTTGGTAATATATATGTTCTAATTAAGTATGCATGTCCGATCGGCAGTATGGTTGTTCCGACCGGAGATACCGTGTAAGTAAACATAGTCTAAAGAAGCTTGCGCTCAGGTTGTACCTTGTATGTCGTTTGGCTCTAGAAAATTCCTCTAAATACGGGGTTGTCACTAGATTCATGCCAAAGGGTTGGGAACTCTAGGGATTAGTGTTTATTTCTCTCTTTTTCTAGGGTTTCAAAATTCAAAATTTTCGCAGAGGTTCTTTAAGATAGATTCTGGATGGCTTTTAAGGGGGGAGACCCTTTTTTTTTTATAGTGTGATGTGAATGTATGAGAATGGAAAGGGAACATAATCCCTCATTGGCCACCCCTCTGTCTAAGGTTACTGGCGTTACTATAGAGTGTAACGTTCAATCAAAGTCCTGTCAGACATATAATTTGAAGTATAAATCCTGCCAACCATTGATCACTTCATGACTTAAGCTCTTGGTAATTTCCCGTCAGAAATGTATCCACGAGGCCAGGCCCAAAGAAGTGTGTTTCGACTTGTTTAACTATTACATTGTTATCATTGCAACATTCGTGGTGACATCTTTTGTATCTTTCTGTACCTTATTTATTCATTGTATTTTAGTTTTCATGTTCACATTTTGTAAGATATTTAAAACTGTTATTGCATGTGAATTGCATTATAAAAAATGGGGATACCTCTCCTCAAACCTAAATATTATACTAGCATTAGTAAGAGACCATTCCAAAACCAAACGGGTTTAAGGTCGAACCTTATGAGGGGTGTAATGTTACCTTAAATCATTCTCAGTATTTCATACTGGGTGGCGAATCCTTTATTCTATGGTTAGTCCCCCCGTGGGGCTATCCGTACTCCCTATGGGTTATGAGCCCAACAGTGTCATGGTTGCTGAAGTGATAGGCATACCGATAAACCCCGCTTCACTTCTACAAATATATATAAGTAAGAACTTATATTTTCTAAGTCTTGTGTAATTATTTTTTCTTTGTAGAGACTTAAAATGAGAGAGCCAAGAAAGACTTCAGTCGGTCAATTACAAGGAGGGTGACAATTGAGAAGTCTATGGAGGAATTATCTAAGGCAATGCTTTTCTCCTCGAGGGTTTAGGTTCTTGTCATTGTTGTTACAATTCAGCATATTCCGGAGCTCTATGTCGATTTTCCCATGTCAGGTTTCCATTTGAGTATTCTAGTTCCTTTTGAGGAACTATATCAACAGTTCGAGGATTATCCTGGAACATCAGGTCACACATTGTAACATCCCCCTCTCGGAGATGCTACTGGTAGGAGATAGGTCACCCTATCACCCTTAGCCTCTAACTAACTGACAGACTATTTTAACTCTACTGCTTTTCTAATTATTTTACAAACATTGATCAAACACTTACACTTGAGGACTACTTGCCAAACTTAATGTCATTAAGAAAACTTTGTCTTTTATAACTTTGAACTTATTATGCTAAACTTTGGTAACTTTGACTCTGACAACCTTATGTAAAGACTCATTCAACTTAAATACAACTTGTACTTTAACTATTACAACATCGACTTTAGCTAATCCATATACCTGAGACCTGACTAATGTGTAGACCAAATAACCCTAATGACCGCCATTAGTATCAATCCTCTCAAGCTCGTCCTCTGAGTAGACTTGCAAAATAGAAAACACCGGAGAGTAGGGGGTTAGATTATTTGAATGACGTAGTGAGTGCAGTTTAAAACGGGAACTAAAATATTTTATGAAAAAATTTATTTTATGAAACTGAATTCATCTCATTTTACAAGAAAAACTAATATTCTCTGAAAACTCTTTTTTCTGAAAAAAAAATCTATTTTTATAAAACTTTTCTATAAACTTCTTTCTTTCTGTAAAATTATGAGATCTCTCGTAAAACTAATTCTTTCTGAAACTCTTTCATAAGCTGTCATTTCTGAAAATCTCATCTGGAAAACAACTGACGTATGAGGGCGTTACGTATCATCATCCCTTCACGCCTAACTAGTGCTTTGGGGTGTTACGTCTCGCCATCCCCTAAGTCACTGAACTATATACATGAGCGGTAATCAATGTTGTCATCCTGGCCCTAAAACAAGGATCTATGGGAGTCATATAGCACCGTCTCATAGTCTTAAAACTACATGTGCACATCTCTACTGTATCTGTTAATTCCATAATCCGTCAATTTCATAATTCGTCAACTCCAAAAATCTCTGAGATTGGGTTTTTCCCCAATCTATAAAAAAATCATAAAAAAAATTTCATCTCAAAATATCAAAAGCATGATAATATTTCTCAACTAGTCCAAAAATATTTTTAATTCATCAAAGTATTTTGGCAACTTGGTCTCATTTCAAAATATAACTTGAATATAAATAAACTCATATAAATTTAAAAAATAAATAAATAATTATGAAAATAAAATATCCACTCACAGATTTGGAAACTGACTGGCACTACTTCACGGTGTTGAAGAAAGTCGCGGTTCCTGCCGATAATCTATAATCGATAAACTTTATTAGAATATAAGTTGTGAGTTATGCTTGACTTTGTTGAGTTACTAACTTATAACCGTGGTCTATGAATTTTTACGAGCTAAGGTTTGGAGTTACACAGATTCTACTAAGTCACTGAAAACTCACTGCTTGAAGTCTAATTTTGAAAATTCATTGTACTTAATTGGGAATGAATTAGAGGCTAAAATTTTAATTGAATGGACCTTATTGTTTCTAGTTTATTTCAATTTTTACAGATCTCACTTTTGATTTCAGAAACTCAAGTTATAATCAAAAGTCCAGGGCCTGTTCAAGATGAAAAACTGGGTATAATGGCAACAGGTCAAAACTTCGGTTTGGCCTCATATTAAGCGACCAAACACAGCCTGTTCGAAACAAGATAGAAATTGACTTTGCTATTTAACTTCCTTATCTTGCCATCTAACTAAATACATTTAATCTGGAAACCCTCAATAGAAATTTCAATATTATAAAAACTCTTTATAAAATATGAAACATGCTTAATTTCTTAATTTAGCCCGAGCTTGACATTATGTCGAACACTTGGTGTGTGACATGCCTAAATTCTACCATTCTTATAATTCTAGCAACCATGCCCTCATTTTACATCACCATTGCACAACAACATGATACAAAACTTCATATTACATTCAAAACAACCCTCCCTTCTTCCTAGATTGGTCGAATATCACCCCTCTTCCCAGTCAAAATTTTACAACATAACATTTACAAGCTTAAACATCATCCAAACACTTCAACCAAGATCATTCATTAACAAAACCAACACAATGAAATGCAATAAAATGCATGCTAACAACTATATTGAAGCCAAAATGCAAAAATTGAAACCTATGGTTCCTAAAGTGCAAAAATGGGGAAAGATTATTAAAGCTCAAATCTGAAAAATGAAAGGGGAAAGAGAAAAAAAGAGCTTACTTGCTTGGAAAGAAGCTTGATTGCATCCAATTTGTCTTTTAAAAAAACGTGTGAGATGAGAAGAAAATGAGAGAATTTTTGCTATGCTTCTTCAAATTTTCCTTTCATTTTTTTAATATTCCAAGAAATGAAGGAATAGTACTCTTTATATAGGTGAAGGAGGGGCTGATGTTATTAATAAAATAATTCAAAAAAATAGAAAAAATGGAGATTTCTAATCAGTTCCGAATTTTATTGTAGCAGTCATGGAAAGGTTGATTTTGGACTAATTTTTGGGAAACATATAGGAAAATGTCCAACATAAAAGTTGTAGGACTCGGTCTATGATTTCTGAATATATAAAATTCATAAAAATCGGAGATCATATGAGAATGTTATAGCGAAAATACAAAAGGTAGCATGTTGACTCGGTTAAGCTAAAATAGAAGACTGAAACTAAAAATTTGTCCAGAAACTCCGAACGGGATTCCTAAGCTGTGAAACCTAATTTTTATATTATTTTATGAATTCTAAGGTGTTATGCATAATGATTCACTATGCCGAGTATGACCGGTCTGACCAGGGTGTTCCATTCACCCCCTCTTAAAATGGATTCGTCCAGAATCATAATCTGCGTGTTATCTAGGTGACTAAACTATCATGCATTATCTATTGCCTACGATGTTGTCATATACCTAAAATCGAGTAGCCTTAAGAAATGCAATCCTTACTCTTTGGGTCGCGAGTTATTACCGGCTACTAAATTTCTTATAAATCTATTGAATTATGCTTCTTACTCTTTCACCTAAAGTTACTCCGATTAGTTTCATATATAATGAAAGTTACCATGAAGTCTTGATCTAGCTAGGGAAATGTAATCTGCAACGCTTCCTTTCCAATCCTTGGAAATCCTCACAATGACATAATAAATATACAATTAGGTTTGTCTTTTACTAAAGCTATTTATTGCTTAATTGGTAGCTTCCCATACATCAACCATCTAGATCTTTCCTTATCAAAACCTATGTATGATTCCTTCTAGCTAAATGTCGTTCCATATTTCCTTCCTTTTGTTATCCTTCATCCATTTCCTCTAATACCAATCAAGTCCTAATGACCTTCGTTTCCCTGACTTTGAGCATACCTCGGGTTCTTCACTTTTTATTGTGTAAGGAACCTAGGACACCACTTATCTCCACATTGGTATGATATTGTCCACTTTGGGCCTAAGCCCTCATGAATTTGCTCTTGGGCTATACCCAAAAGGCCTCATACCAATGAAGATACATGTCCATCCTTATATGCCCATAATATTCCCCATATCTAACCAATGTGGGACTTTGGGACTTTGTTTGCATACCCAACAATCCTCCCATCGAATAAAGGACCACCGAGCCTCCCCTTAAACGATCATCCACCCATCCACTCTAGCTCAGGCCAACTCCTCTTCACCGTGTTGGGATTAGGACACGTCCATGAAGACCGGAGCACACCACCTATCTATCTGAGCACATTCACGGATCATGATCGGGGCTCACCACCTTTTTGTTCGGTATTCCGAGGATTCATCCATATGGCTAACTCCGGGGCATGGCTCTGATACCACTTGTAAGGAACCTATGACATCACTTATCTCCACATTGGTATGATATTGTCCATTTTGGGCCTAAGCCTTCATGCATTTGCTCTTGGGCTATACCCAAAAGACCTCATACCAATGAAGATACATGTCCATCCTTATATGCCCATAATTTTCCCCATTTCTAACCAATGTGGGACTTTGGGACTTTGTTTGCACACCCAACAAGTTGTAATGTAGTCTCTTTAATAATCACTCTAGTAAATAATGTTAGATGCATTCAGTTAATGGCCAAGGCTTCTCTACTAATTTTTTAATCTACTACGCAAACTTCGGTATTTGTTATAAACCTCAATTATTGGAGAAACTATTGCATTACTAACTCCTCCAAAAGACTGTATTATTTAAAATGGTATCCTTGAGTCTTGTCCTACTATATATAACCTATAACTTACCTTAACTTGTTCTTGGTTTCTGGTACCACGATACTCCTGCTTGTAAAAGTTAGCTTATTTTCTTTCTTTTTCATTAATAGCTTCAAATATTACACCAATAATATCGTCATCAATCAACTCGCTCATATTCAATCATTGATTTCTTTACACTATCTCATTACCTTAGAGATTTAACATATTTCTTCTCTTTGAAATCACGTGTCCACTATTTTTATTGATGACACTTAAAACTTACCCTTGAACCGTGTTTGTTACAAGAACTTAGTAAGGTATTAATGGCGGTTATTCTTATATGCAATCTTGGGAATGCTTAATTATGCTGTTATTCTCATTCACATAAACTATGGGCCTCTTCCTTCTTAGTTCGTATAGATCTCTCCGCTAAAATCTATTCTAGTATCATCCTTCTTCCATCCAAGAATATCTAACTTTGAAGCCTTTCTATCGGTGTTTAATATTATATTATCGTTTGTCAACGAATAAGACGCTTCATTACTTATTCTGCGATGACTTTATTCAAGTGTATTATACCATGTTCACTCTAGGGTTATGATTTGTTACTATCATGAATTTAGTTGAGAGGGAAATATGCTATCTAGGAAAACCTGTTAACTATATTTTAAGTGAAATCTTACTTTTTGGTCATTGTAAACTATTGTAATGTCTACGGTTACATGTCTGGCTTACAACCTAAAATACATGAGCTCTGAAGTGTCCATATGGTTCTATTACTGTTCTGTCGTGATTTACTATCTAGTAAAACATCTGGGTACCTAGTCGCTCTGGTCCTTATTCTTGTTAAGCTGCTAGTAAATTATTTAGAGTAATGTTTTGTCTTGTTCCTACCAGGGTGCTTCACGTAAGGAAGCATACGAGTTTTACTAACTATTTTTCCTTCAGGTTTGTAACTGATGGAAATTCGACCCTATTTTGACACCTAGGAAGCTCACTGACATACCTCTATAGTCCTTCTTCTGTTGTACTTCTTCTTCATTTCCTAAATGGAACAATTCTGGTACTCTAACATCCTTAGTGATGTCTAATGTTGCAGGCTAGATTCGTACAAAAGCATGTAGTATATTGAACTTGAAACTAGATCTGACTGCTCGTGTACTTTTGTCACTATTTGACTAGTACTCTCTTATTCATTGTATCTCCTCGACTATTCTACTTCCGCCTTATTTCCTAGAGCCTCTCTCTTCATCTTATGCTATGTATTGTATCTGAGGCCTTTGTGATTCATATGCCGCAAATGCCTTATCCTATGGCTAATGACTTTGGTTGTACCTTGAAGGTGTTACACTACATATGGAGTCTACATGTTCCTAAGAACATCATCAAGACGATGTTGTGGTCCATCGCTACTGGAGCTATCTAACTAGGATTGGGCAGAGGGTCGAGTAATCAAAGTCTATTTTAGGTTATCACACAGAAGTACTAATGCTAAAGGGTTGCTTAAGAAAAATCAGGCGAGTGTAGACACTGTATTTTTGTATGAGCCCAATGATGAGCCTCGTATGGAGGCACTACCTGAAAAGTTGCGGAAGTTACGAAAAACGAATGCCGGAAGAAAGTAAAACCTCCAAAATTAGCACTTCATCGGATTCGGACTCACTGGCCAGCCTCGGATTCACTCAGTCAAGCCTCTGCTTCAAACCTTAGCCTCGGCCCATGTAGCCCAAAACCCCATGCACGCAAATCCTCTCATCACTTGCCAAAATTAACAAAGATTTGAAATCCCCTTCTTGCCAAACTTAACAAAGATTTGAGATCCCCTCATCACCAAATTTATAAGATTTTATTCCCAAAAAAAATTTGATAATATATTTCCCAAATAAACATGATTTGTTTCCCTATTTGGAGATCCCTTCAAATCATTATAAAATGGACCAAATCTTGACACAAAATTGGAGAGTGGCGGCAACCCTAGAGAACAACAACGAAAACAAAAAAAAGGAGAATCACCGAAAAAATAGAGAGAATAGGTGAGCAAAAAAAATATAGAGAGGAAAACCAACAATAAAAAACCGAGAGAAAAAGAGAAAAGAAAGAAAAACCGTGAAACAGCAACCAAAAATCATGACACAGCAACCAAAAACCGTGAAATAGCAACCAAAAACTGTGAAACAGCAACTAGAAACCAAAACAGCAAACCAAAAACCGAAACAGCAAACTAGAAACTGAAACAGTAATCAGAAACAGCGACCAGCAACCAGAAATAGCGAACCAGCAACCAGAAATAGTGAACCAGCAACCAGAAACAGTAAACCAGCGAACCAGCGATCCTTCCGGCGACGGCCTAACGCACTTCCGAGAAAGCAACATAAAAGGTAAGACTTGAGGGCACCCTTACCATATTTATTTTCATAGTTCCGGACGCTGCATGACTGGCTGGACGTGAATTACGTTCAGCCGGGTATGCGAAGTCCTACATAAAAAACGGCCAAATCTCTGGCCACATTTCTTCTTTGGCATTTTGTTAATTATTTTGTTATTTATTTCATCACTTTTATTGTTATTTTATTATTTCGCCTTTATTTTGTTCAAGTTAGTTGATAATTATACGTATATGCATTGTTATATTATCTCGCATCTATTTTTTTTGTGCCCGTTTACATTGCATTGATGATTATGTGTGTTATTATCCCTTGCGGTATATCGGATGTAAACCCAGACGTAAATTTCGTAGCCGAATCCAAATGGACGGTAGTGCAGTTTGTACTTGGGATACAACTTCACGTGCCACTTGGGAAATACTCATATATGCGTCGACCACTTTCTTTATATTTTATGCATTTTTACTTCTCTAGTTATTCATTCTGCATTAAGCGTGTGTGATTAATTATTTATATTATACTTTTCCTCTTCTTTAAATTTTACATCGTTCATATTAATTTGTTTCATTAATCAGCACCTTATATTATGCATGAGTGATTTAATTATATCTTTGTGTGGAGCCATAATATTTCTATTAATATCTATTGTGTGCAAATTTGTGTTTATTTGAATTATCTTGCATGAATTGCATAAGACTTGACTATAACATTGTGTGAACCTGTACATTTTACTGGCAAAAGTAAGGGACCATTCCGAACTCAACGATTTGGGGTCTTCCCTTGCGAGGGGTGAGTGCGGCCTTAAATTTTTCCCAGTTCACACTAGATGTTGACTCCTTCATTCTCCGATTTAGTCCCCCGCAGGCTAATCCGTACTCTCTACGGGCTGCGAGCCCAGCAGTCATGGTCACCGAACATCATAAGCATAGTGGTAAACCTCGCTTTGCTCTTACAGATGGAGGCTCCATTAGGGATAGAGAATCTTCCCCAAAACAATGCCTTGTAGTGTCTGTGGCTTTGACTTTGGTTAACCTAGTCTCATATATTTTCCATACCCTTCTTACCCTGGATGGCGTCTTGTATCGTGAAGTTGTTTTCACTCAAGGCGGTGGATCGTTATGTGATGATAACCATCACTCGTTGGCACGTACCCTATGGTATAAAAAAGGCGTGCTCACTTGGTCGCTCAAACCCATGAGTGGGGAGACCTAGTTGTGTGCAAACCTTCACCGATGAGAGCCTTATCCATACCCTTCTAAGCCCACATACGAACCATATTTATGTGTCCTATAGAAGCTACCATCATGCTTGTGTTTGGGCTCATTATCATTTGGATCCATTTGGGCTTCTCGTCATAGGATACGAATTTGTTGGGCGACTTAAACTGGGATGAGTTTGTATTTTATGATGATTAGGCCAAAAGTTTTCAAAGTAACGATGGGCCACCTTGTGTTTGGGCCCCCATCATTTGAAGTTATTTATCCACCTTATTGCAAAAGTGTAAACATGTTGGTCCTTTTCAACTGGGACAAGTTTACACCCCGCGATAATCGGATTGAACGCTTTAAAATGATAACGGGCCAACTTGTATGCTAACCTTGATAGGCTTAGAAGGTCCAAACATGATCCGAATATGCCAGATGCATGAGTCCGATATCCGCACTGGCTTTCATCCAGGAAGGGTATGCCTTGTTATGGCATATTTGTATACTTTTGGATATCTCCAAGTTCGTTTCCACCACAACCATGATTACTGAGGGCCCAATTCATCGTTTCTAGACAATGGCACGATCCCCATAATAGACTTAGTCAATCTTGTAAATGGGCGGTCTTTGTCTTTTACTGATGAAAAGGGACTGAGATAGCCAAGGTTCACCCCTGTAGCATAGGAGAGAAGGATTTTGTGTACCCCACATTTGTGTATAAAATGAGTCATACCTATGGCAGAAATGGACTTACACGGGTGTGGGAGGAATAAGGTCGGAAAGATATATGTTGTTTTGATAACCACATGCATCTCATGCATCTCATGCATACATGCATCATGATAACCCCTTATCTTAATAGCCATCATAGATATCTGTTGGGTTAGAGAAGAAGGAAGACTTGTCAAGAAGAGGTTAGCAAGCATGGATGCGTCAGACAGCGAAGGTTACCACGTGGATCAATTGGAGTCCAACATCACCAAAATTACCGAGCAACTACGCATAGTGGGAATAGAAAACCACGAGGATGGAAGGCATGAGGAGCCCTCGAATAGGGTGAGCGAAAAAATCTCAATTTTTGATGATGACATGGCTGAGTATGCCGCGGGAAGGATAGCCGGGCCTCAAGCAGAGTTACAGAAACTCAAAGAACAAGTAGAGTCAGCTACCCACAAGATGAAGGGAAAACATGAAGATCTATTAGACTATGATGCGATGACTTTCGAAGAACAACTGCCTCCCTAGTTTAAGATGTATGACATGGCCAAGTTCAACAGAAACGGAGATCCTAGGGTCCATCTCAGATAATATGTTTCAATGGGTTTGTCGAAGAACCAGGTGCAGAAGATGTTCGGGATGTCGCTGGAAGGGGCGCCCGTAGTATGGTATCATGGCCTGAAGAGAAAGGTCAGGGATGATTGGAGTGCATTAGCTGAGGCCTTTCTGAACCAATATGTCACAGACATGGACATAGACTTGTCACTCCGTGACCTAGAAAACACCAAACAGAAGCTAGAAGAGACCTTCAAAGATTATGTGGATCGCTGGAGAAGCCAGCTCTTGAAGATGCAAACACGGACCTCGGAGAAGGACAAGATTAAGATGATCATTAAGAGCACCAAGCCCTCCATTTATAACAAGCTGAGAAGGATGACCTCCATGATTAGCGACTTTCGACAGTTAAGAGAAACTTTCAGGGATATCGAAGAAGAGGAAGCCGAGAACATAAAGTTTTACGGCCAGAATAGAAAGACCATTGGGGGGCCTTCAGGGACCAAGCTCGCTCCTACTAAAGTCGCTGTCATTAGAAACATGCGATTCTTCAATTTTGGTAGACCTTTTTCAAAGGTGTTTGAAAAGCTGAATAGGCAAGGACTTCTAAAACCCTTAGAACCTAAAACACTTCCAAACCATGTGCCACGCCACCTCGACCTAAACCTATATTGTCACTTACATCAGTAAAAAGGCCATGAAACTGACAACTGCACCCGCCTTAGGCATGAGATCCAAGACTTCATTGACACCAATAAGATATCCGACCCGGAAAAAGAACAACCCAACACACACAGAAACCCTCTACCCAACTACCACTCTGTTCCACCACCCACCTACATGATCAACTCCGGCCTGCCCGAAAGCTTTGTCCTTCGAACTCTCAACCACCAAGCTTCTTGCATGGGGATATGGGATAGCAGCAGTGATGATGAAACAGGGCAGGGGAGAGATTTCTGGGAAAACTTCTCGAGCAGTGACGAATGGGAGGTAAAGGGGATGACTCGTAGTGGATGTATTTACAGTGATGTAACGGAGAAAGACAAAAAAGTGCTAACAGAAGGCCGAGAGGTGACAGAGAATATAAATAACACCGGGGGGGATACTGTGTTGCGTCAATTGAAGAAGACACGGGTACAAGTGAGCATATGTGAGTTATTATGCGCCTCTCAATAGCACATGTGTGCCATGGTAGAAGCTCTAAGCAAGATAATGGTACCTGAAGATGTAAACCCAACAATATTTGTAGGGTTGGTACAGAAAGAGGGTAGGCAGATGATAATATTCTCTGAAGAATAGCTCCCGATAGAGGGGAGGAATCACAACAAGCCACTATTCATAAAAGCGGAAGTAAGAGGGAATAAGACATCTTATGTGATGGTGGATGACGGCTCATCTATCAATGTGTGCCCTTTTGAAGATTCTGTCAAGGTTGGGTATGCTGACAACAGATTTAAGCCCCTCCAGTATGACTATCAAAGCTTATGACGATAGAAAATGGGGACTCGAAGGTACTTTCATCACAGTAGTCAAAGTTGGCCCGATAGAAGACGAGGTGGAGTTCACAGTGCTTGATATCCCAGCTATATTTTCTCTGTTATTGGAGAGGCCATGGTTTCATAGACTTGGGGGCGTGCCATCCACTTTGCACCAGGTTATTAAGTTCCCGCATAGAGAAGAAGTCGTCACCATCAGGGCTGAAGTAGACAATATTGTGGCTGCTTTAGACATACAGCCTTTCACAAGGTTCCAAGTGGCAGCAAACTTTGAAGAATATGTGGACCTTAAAGTGGCTAGAATTATGGAAAGAATGAAATATGAGCGGGACACAGGCTTAAGTGCTAGGGGCCAGGGAATAAGAGCACTACCAGATTTCAAGGGACATAACACTAAGAGAGGATTGGGGTATGAATCCGATGGGAATGAGACGAAGACCAAGAAAAAAGGGATCAAGCTGACGGAATACTTTGTGAAAGCCACAGGGTATCAAGGAAAGCCTGAACCCATAGAAGTCAATAGAATCATAGTACCAGGATTCAAGATCTTCAAGGATGTGATGGGTAAAAAACCACAGGCAGAGGAAGTTGCAAAAGAGGAAGATAAATGGGAGCAAGAACTACTGCAGTTGGAGAATCTGATGCTCGAATAAAGCAAGAAGATGGAAGAAGACAAGACTGCAAATTACGAAGATTTTTATTTTCCTGACTTATTTGATTGTAATCCTACATTTATTAATAATAAAGACATTGATTTTGCTTACTTGTTTGAGTCTTTTCCTGTTAGTCCGCATCATAACATGCATGACATGAGCATATTTGACATTGACTCAACAAAGACAAATGCATTTAATCTTGGTACATGTGAAAACCCTAAGGAAATTTCAATTGCAAGTGAGGTTACCTTTAATGAGCGGAAAGAGTTAGAGAGAATATTAATAAAATATGCAACGGTATTCGTCTGGTCCTATAAAGACATGCCAGGAGTGGACAAGGGTATTGCCCAACATATAATACCAACTTATCTGAACATGAGACCAGTAAAACAGAAGCTCCGAAGAATGAGGCCAGAATGGGCCGAAAAGGTTAGGGAAGAAGTCAAGAAGCAGATAGATATGGGGTTCTTATAGGTGGTGAAGTACCCCGAGTGGTTAGCCAACATTGTGCCGGTACCAAAGAAGGATGGAAAGGTCAGAATCTGCGTGGATTATAGGGACCTTAACAAAGCTTGCCCAAATGATGATTTTCCTTTACCCCATATAGACGTCTTGGTTGATAGCGCGGCTTTATCTCCTATATACTCATTCGCGGATGGATTCTCATGATATAACCAGGTCTTCATGGCCGAAGAAGACAAGCATAACACTGCCTTCGTCACTGAGTGGGGTACATATTGTTACAAGGTGATGTCATTTGGACTTATGAATGCGTGAGCCACTTATCAACGAATGGACACTATATTATTCCATGACTTGATGCATAAGGAGATTGAGGTATACGTGGATGACATGATGGTTAAATCAGAGACGAGGGCCGGACATATAGAAGCACTGGAGAAATTCCTTCAAATGGTCGTTAAGTACAACCTCCGACTCAACCCCAAAAGTGTGTGTTTGGGGTAACATCCGGGAATTTGTTGGGGCATACGGTAGGAATGGGAGGGATAGAAGTGGACTTTGAAAAGATCAAGGCAATTACCGAGATGCCCACACCGAAGACAGAAAAGGAAGTTAGAGTTTTTCTCAGGAAAATCCAGTATATCAGTCGATTCATTGCCAAACTAACATTAGTATGTGAACCCATCTTCAAGCTATTGAGGAAGGACCAGTCTGTGGAGTGGAATAGGCAATGTCAAGAAGCTTTTGACAAAATCAAAGAATACTTGGTTAAACCGCCCGTCCTGAAACCTCCAAGGCTGGGCAAACCCTTGGTGTTGTATTTGGCCATAGAACCCGAAGCGTTGGGGGCGATGATGGTACAGGCAGATGAGACAGGGGTGGAACATGCAATCTACTACCTCAGTAAGAAGATGCTTCTGTATGAGGCCCGCTATCAAGAGGTGGAAAAGATCTATTTGGCGGTGATATGGGCTTCCCGAAAGTTGCGTCATTACTTCTAATCCTATAAGATACAAGTGGTAGCAAATGAGAATCCCCTAAAGTATTTGCATTCAGTACCCTCACTGGTAAGGAAGTTAGGCAGATGGTTGGTGTTGCTGACAGAGTTTGATATAGAATACCTCACCTCTAAGGTAATCAAAGGGCAAACCGTAGCAGAATTCTTGGCATTACAACCCATAGAAGAGATCAGTATAAGTTCAAATTCCCAGACGAGGAGGTTCAAGCCATAACGGTCCAGGAGTGGGAAAATGTATTTCGACGAGGCGGTGAATTACAAAGGAGTTGGAATAGGAATTGTGATAGTTACCCCCGAAGGAGAAACCCTACCTATGGCCAAAAAGCTGACGTTCGAAGTAACCAACAACATGGCCGAATATTAAGCATGTGTCTTTGGACTGAAAGCACTAATAGCCATGGGAGCTAATGACGTAGAAGTTTATGGAGACTCGATGTTGGTAGTTCAATAAATGTGAGGGGAATGGGAATTGAAGGAATAGCGGTTAAGACCCTACCTACTCCATCTCAGGAAGTTGGCACAGGCTATCCCCGACTGTAAATTCCAGCACTTGCCACGAGAAGAGAACCAAATGACGGACCACTAGTCACCCTAGCTGCAACTTGGGAAAACTGGTAATGAGACCTCTTCTGCTGACAACAGCTAGCAGACCCAGTTATGAGATAGAGAGAATCTTGGAAGTAAAAGTCGACGATGGGAAGCCGTGGTACTACGACATTTTGTAGTATCTAGAACGTGGGGAATTCCCAGAAGGAACTGGCAAGAAAGATAGAATATCCATTCAGAAATTGGCTTCCCAGTATGTGAGTTTGAGGGGAGAGCTTTACAAGAGACAAGCCAATGGCGTCCAGCTGAAATGTTTAAGAAAAGAAGAGGCTCAGAAGGTGATGGAAGAGGTGCACGCTGGAGTATGTGGACCGCACATGAATGGATAGAATTTGTCTCACAAGATAGTGAGACAGGAATTTTACTGGTCGACCATGGAAACTGACTGCGCAAAGCTGGTGAAGCACTGTCAAGATTGCCAGGCACACGGCAATTTGAACCATCTACCACCTACGGAAGTATACTGACTATCAGAACCATGGCCTTTCTCAGCGTGGGGTATTGACATGATTGGAGAAATCAGGCCACATGCATCAAACGGACACCGCTTCATAGTAGTGGCGGTAGACTATTTTTCGAAATGGGTGGAAGCCGAGTCACTCCGTAATGTTATAGCGAAGCAGATGGCCAAGTTCATAGACCGTAATATAGTATGTCGATATGGAATGCCACATAACATAGTGACGGATAATGGAGTCCAATTTCAGGGAGAAACGAATGCGATGTTGCAAAAGTACGGGATAAGGCATCGCAAATCATCACCTTACAGGCCACAAGATAATGGGGTGGTGGAGGCGGCCAACAAAACCATAAAGAAAATACTAGCTAAGATGATGGAAAGTTATAAAGATTGGGCTTACAAACTACCGTATGCCCTGTGGGGGTATAAAACTTCGGTGAGAACGGCGTCAGGAGCTACACCCTATGCTTTGGTTTACGGGATGGAGGCAGTGTTACCAATGGAAGTAGATATACAGTCAATGCGGGTATTAGCAGAGGCAGGATTGCCTGAGCAGGAATGGGCCTCGCAGAGGTTCGAACAGCTAGCATTACTGGATGAGAAAAGGATAAAGGCCTTGTACCACATGCAGCTATACCAGAAAAGGTTGGCCAGGGCATTCAACAAGAAGGTGCGTCCCACCAAGATCAGAGAATGTGATTTAGTGCTCAAGCAGTCGAAGCCACTGATAATGGACCCAAGGGGAAATTTCAGGCCCAATTGGGAAGGGCCATACCTAGTCAAAAAGGTGATGAGGAATAGTGCAGTGAGGCTGTCAGATTTGGAAGGGAACAAGTTCACCGAGCCCATCAACGTGGACAGGATGAAATAATACTTTGCATAAAAAAAAAGGGCTCGTTGGGTTGAAAATCCGCAAAGGACAGCCCAAGAAAAATATAGAGCATGAGTGAGCGAGAAAAATGGTTAATTGTAAAATCCGTGAGGAACAGTTAGCAACAGAGGTATCCTTGCAATGTAATTATTTCCTACATATGTACTAAGAAGTAATGCAAACGCCTTTATTGTAACAAATGTTGAAGATGTTCATAGATTGCATAAATCCCAGCTAACCGGGAAAGATTAGAGTCAAGCAATTACTAATCACGTCTTTTATTTCTTAGATGTTGGACCAAGGTCAGAAGATCCAGGAGAGGAACCTCGGGAATGAGGACTAGCAGCTCCAAGAATGGAGAGAAACCTCGGGAATGAGGATGAGCAACTCCAAGAATGAAGAAGGGGTACGCAGTGCCCGAGGAAATCCACGGTGACATGAGTAAGAGACCACCAAGGACACATCCACGCGATGTTTGCAGTAGTGAGGCGCAGTAGCCATTCATGCCATTCCGCATAAGGAAGGTTTTTCTTCATTAAGGCCCGAGCAAGGTGGTGACAAGGGCCATAAGAAACAAAGACAGGAGCCGGAAGAGGAACCAATAGCCTTGACTTTCCTTGCAACCAGATCTATAAAAAAAATAAAAAATAAAGAAAAATTAGGTCGCTGAGTTGAAAACCTGAGAAGGCGACTCAGGTAAGATAGAGAAATTCGCTAAGTTGAAAATCCGAAAGGACAGCTTAGGCAAAAGATAGGACGAACTTGTAAGACAAAAGGACTCCCGAGAAATCGGCTTACAGGATGGTGCTTTATCTTGTATAAACCATGAAGCGTCTTGACCAAGATAACGGGGGAGGGGTCATGACCACATCGGATTCCCTAGATGATGTGCAATAAACGATAGTCGCCTCTTGTACTATCACAACTCACTAAGAGGTATTGGGCCAAGATACAGAATAAGACTACACTCCTCCAGGGATGGGACCCTACCTCCATCCTGGAAGATACACATAAAAAGACTTTTAACTCAATGGACGAAACACAAGGCAATATCTTTTTCGCATCTTCAGGACAGCAAAGGAAAGCTTCGGAGGCTTCCCGAGGGTATTGACATTGGAAACGCGGCATCACTAGAAGGGTAGTAGGAGAAAAATGCAAGTCGAAAATATCAGCAAACTCCTCATGGAGAGGGCATATTTCAAAATCTGGGAATCGGAAGACATGATTTTCAGTATCCCAAAAGGATGAGGCCACTTTCAAAAAGGCGTAATCCACCTTGACCCGATGCAGGTAGCGAATAGCATAAAGCTGAGCCAGGTCTAGGGATAACCATTCTACCACCTCGCGAATAAGGGACACAATGGGATCCTGAGCCATGGGACCAAAGAGAACTGAGCAACCACCGAAGGAGAATTGGTAGAAGTAAATTGTAAGCAGGCCAATGGGGAGAGCAAAGCTTTTTATATGCAAAGGGCACCAAAGGCCAATAAGATTCCTAAAGGGGTGAAGAAAACCCTCCAGTGTAAAGAAGGCCTAACCAAGGATGACATCAAGCCAATAAGACAAATAAACCCCATCAGAATAGGGAATGCATCCATGCATATATGCATACATGTTGCATACACACAATTTTTGTTTTTTGTTCGCAGACTTTGAAGAGAAAAGAAAAAGCGATGAGGACGAATAACTCTGGGAATGGAGAGGAACTCCAAGAATGGAATGAGGACGAAGAACTCCAAGAATGGAGACAAACTCCATGAATGGAGAAGAACTCCAAGAATGGAGACGAACTCCGAGGATGGAGAGGAACATCAGGAATAAGGACGAGCAACTCGAAGAATGGAGAGGAACCTCGGGAATGAGGATGAGCAACTCCAAGAATGGAGAAGAACTCCCAGAATATAGAGGAATAGAGAAACCTCGGGAATGAGGATGAGTAACTCCAAGAATGGAGACGAACTTCGAGAATGAAGAGGAAACTCGGGAATGAGGATGAAGAACTCCGGGAATAGAGAGGAACTCCGAGAATGGAATGAGGACGAGGAACTCCAAGAATGAAGATGAACTCCGGGAATGGAGAGGAACCTCATGAATGAGGACGAGCAACTCGAAGAATGGAGAGGAACCTCGGGAATGAGGATGAGAAACTCCAAGAATGGAGAAGAACTCCCAGAATAGAGAGGAATAGAGCAACCTCGGGAATGAGGATGAGCAACTCCAAGAATGGAGACGAACTTCGAGAATGAAGAGGAACCTCGGGAATGAGGACGAAGAACTCTGGGAATGGAGAGGAACTCCGAGAATGGAATAAGGACGAGGAACTCCAAGAATGGAGATGAACTCCGGGAATAGAGAGGAACCTCAGGAATGAGGATGAGCAACTCCAAGAATGAAGATGAACTCCGAGAATGGAGAGGAACCTCATGAATGTGGACGAGCAACTCCAAGAATAGAGACGAACTTCAAGAATAGAGAAGAACCTCGGGAATGAGGACGAGCAACTCCAAGAATGGAGACGAAATCTGAGAATGGAGAGGAATATAGCAACCTCGGGAATGAGGACGAAGATCTCCAGGAATGGAGAAGAACTCCGAGAATGGAGAATAACCTCGGGAATAAGGACGAGTAAAAAGCCTCGAGAATGAGAACGGATCAGGTAAGTGAAAATGCATGCATGACTTTGATAGGGTTGCCACTATCACACACTGCACAAGCCCCATCAAATTAGGGGCGACTGTAGACACTGCATTTTTGCATGAGCCCGATGATGAGCCTCGTATGGAGCCAGTACCTGAAAAGTTACGGAAGTTGCGAAAAATGAATGCCGGAAGGAAGGAAAACCTCCAAAATTAGCACCTCATCAGATTCGGACTCACTGGCCAGCCTCAGATTCACTCATTCAAGCCTCTATTTCAAACCTTAGCCTCGGCCCATGCACGCAAATCCTCTCATCACTTGCCAAAATTAACAAAGATTTGAAATCCACTTCTTGCCAAACTTAACAAAGATTTGAGATCCCCTCATCACAAAATTTATAAGATTTTATTCCCAAAAATAATTTGATAATATATTTCCCAAATAAACATGATTTGTTTCCCTATTTGGAGATCCCTTCAAATCATTATAAAATATACCAAATCTTGAGACAAAACTGGAGAATGGCGGCAACCCTAGAGAACAACAACGAAAAAAAAGGAGAATCACCGAAAAAATAGAGAGAAAATGAGAGCAAAAAAAATATAGAGAGGAAAAACAACAATAAAAAACAGAGAGAAAAAAGAGAGAAGAAAGAAAAACCTTGAAACAGCAACCAAAAACCATGAAACAGAAACCAAAAACCATTAAACAGCAACCAAAAATCGTGAAACAGCAACCAGAAACTGAAACAGCAAACCAGAAATCGAAATAGCAAACAAGGAACTGAAACAGCAACCAGAAACAACGACCAACAACCAGAAACAGCGAACCAGCAACTGAAAATAGTGAAATAGTGATCCTTCCGGCGACGGCCTAACACACTTCCGAGAAAGCAACTTAAAAGGTAAGACCTAAGGGCACCCTTACCATATTTATTTTCATAGTTCCGGACGTTGCATGCCTGGCTGGACGTGAAATACGTCCAGCCGGGTATGCGAAGTCCTACATCAAAAATGGCCAAATCTCTGGCCACATTTCTTCTTTGGCATTTTGTTATTTATTTGTTTTATCTATTTCTTCACTTTTATTGTTATTTTATTATTTCGCCTTTTTTTGTTTATGTTTGTTGATGATTATATGTATATGCATTGTTATATTATATCGCATCTATTTTTTTGTGTCCGTTTACATTGCATTGATGATTATGCGTGTTATTATCCCTTCCGGTATATCAGATAAAAACCCAGACGTAAATTTCGTAGCCGAATCTGAATGGACGATAGTGCGGTTTATACTTGGGATATAACTCCATATGCCACTTGGGAAATACTCATATATGCGTCGACCTCTTTCTTTATATTTTATGCATTTTTACTGCTCTAGTTATTCATTCTGCATTATACGTGTGTGGTTAATTATTTATATTATACTTTTCCTCTTCTTTACATTTTTACATCGTTCATTTTAATTTATTTCATTAATCAGTCGCCTTATATTATGCATGAGTGATTTAATTATATCTTTGTGTGGAGCCATATTATTTTTATTAATATTTACGGGTGTGCAAATTTGTCTTTATTTGAATTGTCTTGCATGAACTGCATAAGACTTGACTATACCATTGTTTAAACCCGTACATTATACTGGAATAAGTAAAGGACCATTCCGAACCCAACAGTTTGAGGTCTTCCCTTACGAGGGGTGAGTGCGGCCTTAAATCTTTCCCAGTTCACATTGGGTGGCAACTCATTCATTCTTCGATTTAGTCCCTCGCGAGCTAATCCGTACTCGCTACAGGCTGCGATCCCAACGGTGTCATGGTCGCCGAACATCATAGGCATAGCGGTAAACCCCACTTCGCTCCTACAACGAGCTTGTCTACGCAAGGTGCTACACTTGGCTCTCTTACTGATTTCTACAGTTTTGATGGATCTTTATCCAGTAGTCTTATCTCTTAACATTTTTTTATTTCTATTTCTATTTCTTGGTATACTGTGGTGTGTACTAAGTCTTCTTACAGATACTTTTATCTATTCTGTTCAATAAGGTCTGAATGTCAAACGGTGTTCAATACTTTTGTACTGCTGTCATTTATAGATTGCTCTAACTTAATCTATTACCTATTTTAGAATAGGTATGAGATAGACCCTATTAGGATTTTTTCCTATCTAGAACTTCTACGGGGTCGGGCAATGGTCAAGTTACGGTTTCACCTACATTAGACTCCTTTGCGAATATAATCAATTTGCTCCTTCTTATGATATTGGTCTTACTTAGTCTTGATTCTAGGCTATGGTATCTGAAACCCTTATGTTCTTCTAGGTACCTCAAACCTATTAGGAATCTTCACAACTAGATTAGAGCTCTTGCTTCTTTTTCTTATTTAACTATCTTCCATCCTTCGAAAAGCTTGCTATACATATATAGGTCTCGAAAATTATTGGATCTACTTTATGGGATTTTTTGAAGAGGAAATAAATCTTACTTGAGTCTATCTGTCATTCTTATATCTCAAACTACTCATTATATTCTCCTTGCTACGACAAGCTTGTGCATTTTTATTACTATCAATTCTATTTCTATTCAATCTATTATCTCGACTTACTTTAAGTATAAACATCTTTCTTTGCTTTTTGCATTTTCTTCTAGCTTTCTCTCTTTTTAATCCTTCAGGTATATATTTCACTAGTTGTTTTTATCACATATCATGCTTGAACTTCGGGTGTCATCTTTGAATAGTTGCAGAAGGATTCTAGTTTCAAATTATTGGAGGGATATTCAAATAATTCTCTGAAATCTTACTAACTTTTCTATAGGTCTTGAGGACATACTTGAGGATCAGATACTGGAGAGGTAGTGTCTCGCATACAAGTACCACATGCATACTACGTATACAATACCCCAGAACTCTACCAATTGCAGTCACTGACTCCCTAGACGATTCTATGATACCAACTTTGTGACATCCCCCTCTCAGAGATGCTACCAGCAAAACACCCTATCACCTTTACCTCTAACTAACTGACAGACTATTTTAACTATTACTTTTCTAATTATTTGACAAACATGAATCACACACTTACACTTGAGGGCCACTTGCCCAACTTAATTTCATTAAGAAAACTTTGTCTTTTATAACTCTGAACTTATTATGCTAAACTCTGGTAACTTTGACTCTGAAAACTTTAAGTAAAGACTCTCATGAAACTAAAATACGACTTGTACTTTAACTATTACAACATTGACTTTGACCGATCCATATATCTCAGACCTGACTGATATGTGGACCCAATAACCTTAGTGAATGCCATCAGTATCCATCCTCTCAAGCTCGTCCTCTCAGTAGACATGCAAAACAAAACACTGGAGAGTGGGGGTTAGATCGTTTGAATGACCTAGTGAGTGGACAGTTTAAAACAAGAACTAAAATGCTTTATGAGAAAATATTTTTTGAAACCGAAATCATCTTATTTTACAAGAAAAACTTATCTTCTCTGAAAATTCTTTTTGTCTGAAAATAAATCTTTTTTTGTAGAACTTTAAAACAATTTTCTTTCTATAAAACTCTGAGATCTCTCGTAAAATTAATTATTTCTGAAACTCTTTCATAAAACTGTCATTTATGACAATCTCATCTGGAAATCAACTGACGTATGGGGGCGTTACGTATCGTTGTATCCCCACACACCTAACTAGTCCCTTAGGGTGTTACGTCTCGTCGTCCCTCAAGTCACTGAACTAGAGACATGAGCGCTAATCAATGTTGTCATCCTGGCCTTGAACTAGGATCTAGGGGCTTCATATAACATTGTCCCATAGTCCTGAAAATACATGTGCACATGTCTACTGTATTCGTCAATTCCATAATCCGTCAATTCCAAAAATCTCTTAGATTGGGTTTTCCCCCAATCTATAAAAATAAAAAATAAAAAAAAATTCATAAAAAAATATTCATCTCAAAATATCAAAAGCATGATAACATTTCTTAATTGGTCTAAAAATATTTTTTAACTCATCAAAATATTTTGGCAACTTTGTCTCATCTCAAAGAATAACTTGAATATAAATAAATTCATATAACTTTATAAAATCAATAAAACATTATGAAAATAAAATATCCACTCACTGATTTGGAAACTGACTGGAACTACTTCACGGTGTCGAAGAAAGTCACAGTTCCTGCCGATAATCTATAATCGATAAACTTTATTAGAATATAAGTTGTGAAATATGATTCTGATCAATAAATAGAATAATCAATACATGAATACTTGACTTTGTTGAGTTACTAACTTATAAGCGTGGTCTACAAATTTTTATAGTATAAGGTTTGGAGTTACAAAAGTGCGGGAGCAGAAATTTAGATTCTATTAAGTCGTCGAAAACTCATGGCTTGACGTCTAACTTTAAAATTCATTGTACTTAATTGGGAATGAATTAGAGGCTGAAATTTTAATAAAATAGAGCTTATTTTGTCTAGTTTATGTCAGCATTTACGGATCTCACTTTTGATTTCAGAAACACAAGTTATAATCTAAAGTCAAAGCTAGGCTTGTAGCGAAAGGGTATCGTCAACGACATGGTGTCGATTATGATGAAACTTTTTCACCAGTTGCCATGATTAAATCCATTTAGATAATGCTTGTTATTTCTGCATATTTCGATTACTAAATATGGCAGATGGACGTCAAAACCGCTTTCCTTAACGGAAACCTTTTGGAGGATTTTTTATATGCAACAGCCTGACGGTTTTGTCGTACCAAAACATGCAGATAAGGTTTGCAAGTTAAATCGATCCATTTATTGATTGAAGTAAACATCGCGTTCTTAGAACCAACGTTTTGATGAGATCATAAAAGAAAATGATTTCGTTCAAAACGAGGATGATCCTTGTGTATATAAGAAGGTTAGTTGGAGTGCACTAACATTCATGTCCATTACTTTGATGATGTATTGCTTATTGGCAATGACATTCCCATGCTACAATCGGTGAAAGCTTGGCTTTCATTAAATTCTCCATGAAAGATCTGGGAGAAGCAAGCCTTTATTCTGGGAATAAAGATCTACCGGGATAGATCTAGAAAGCTTCTTGGTCTCTCCTAGAGCACGTACATTGACAAAGTGTTGAAGAGATTCAACATGATTATTTAATTAAATTGGTGTTTTAGAAATGTTAATTTAAATAATTAATTATAGTTATATACTTTAATTAATATTTGTGATATTTGGAATATTGGAATTTAATTAATTAGACTTAAATTTGGAATTGGGCTAAAATTATTGTATTTGGGCCTAATGGGCTTGGTTGGGCCAAGTTGGTTTAGGACAATTGGATTGGATCCAAATTGGGCCTAAAACCATACCATTAAGTCCAAATATAATAAATGAGCCTTTAAATAATTAATTGGGCCAAAATTAATTTTATGGCAAATGGTGATTCCTTATTGGGCTTTGGTTGCCAAAGTCCATGCCTTAAGAAATTAATTGAAAGCCCATTGGACTTTAATTAATTAACATTGGATGTTAATTGGGCCTTTGAGACCCATTAAGATTAGATTTAGAATCTAAATCGTAAAGGCACATTAATAAAGTGTAATTATTTAATTTGGAATTAAATAAGAATTAGTATTGAATACAAATTAAATTGGATTTAAAATTGTAGTTCGATATAATTCAAGAATATGTACTTTGAGTACTTATTCTTAAAACGAGTTGGACTCGCGCAAATCAAATCATTGTTTGAACATTGGATGATCACTTAATTCAAAGATTAATTAATTGGATTAGATTAGATTGATTGAATAACATGCTTTGTGTGAATACATGGATGTATTGTATAAATAATGTATATCAGATGGATATTAGACGGGTGAGGGCATTTTTGGAAATTGTTGTAATAAATTTAGAATTTATTAAATTGGACCTGCGTGTCCAGCCTTTTTCTCTTGACTTTTTGTAATTCTCTTCTCACCTTCCCCTCAATGTCATGAGGTTTCTTTATTGTATTATGTAATTGGGTAGAGTTAGAATAGTGCTAGCTGAGGAGAGGAAAGAGAGTGATTTGTTCTAGGAATAATTTGTGAGATATCCATCCGCAGATCATTATTATTTTATTTATCGCCCTTATTATGCTTTTAGAATGCATGCTTAAGGTGTATGATGAGACCTAATCAAAGATAATAAATTGGTTTCCATTTACGCGAAAAACCCTCATCAAATATTAACCCTCATCATAAATTGGTGTATGATGAGACCTTTCTCAAGATCCAAGATTGGCATTGGTTTGTTGGCCAAAGTCAAGATCAATGTCCATCGCAGATGTGTTTGAACCATGAAAGCTTTGTTCCATATCGCATGTCTTAGGCAAGTTGTGATTTGTTGGCCAAAGTCAAGGTCATTTCTTGTTCATCGACATGGATTACGAAGTTTTCCAGGGTCAATGGGTCCCGCTTAACTGGAATCATTAAGCTTGTTGAGCCAAAGCCAAGGCTTAGTTGATTCAGAGGAAAAGGTTAGGAAAATATATTAGATATATTGGCATATATATTATATATATGTTTCGGACTTGGAGGTCCACCTACCGGATCTAGGAGTTGGATGAGATCCAATTGATCTTAGAGATCTACCTAGTTAAATATCATACAGCTTGTTGGCCAAAGTCAAGGTTGTGTGTTTTTAAGGGATCCTAGCCCACTAGGAAACTAGGTTTCCCGAGTACTCAACAGAGGGTTAGAGGCTCGCCGAAAAATAGTGGGAGGCCAGTATTGAATTTGCAATTTCGTTCAAATACTTGCCAATACACGCTTTCAATTTATTTTTTCATTTTATGTATTTATTAGTTGGACTAATATTTTATTATTTTTTTGTAACAGTTGGACTGTACCCAAAAATCGTTAATGAATAGTTAGACTATTACAATTAAGATGGCTGGAAAGATCGGGGTTAGAGACATTATCATGAGCGAAAATGTCTTAATGGTGCGAACTTTCCTGACTGGGATATGAACCTCAGGATTGTCCTGGGGGCTGAGAGAATGCTCTATACGATAGAGAGACCTCTCGGCCTAAGCCCGAATTGACCAGCCACTTGAGCTTAAGCTTTGTAAGACTCATTGCGATGACAACTCGACTGCTCAATCTGTCATGCTCGCTACAATGACCCCTCAATTTCGTCGCCAGAACAAGGGATTGGATCCCTATACTATGATGGCAAAATTGAAGGACCTTCATCGATCTAACCTTATATCGCAAAGGTATAAATTGCAGAAGAAGATCTTTCGCTCTCGAATGTCAGAGGTACATCTGTCGAGCACCATGTGTCGCAGATGATTACTGACATCAAACAGTAGGGTCAGCTAGGTATAACCTTTGAGGCTGATGTTGGGTTTCTATTAGGTCCCAATGATCAATTCAAGCAATGAAACACATGTGAATACTCAACGAAGAATGGCGGAATCATACTTACATTGATCGGTTGTGCGATGCGACGAACACAAAAAAAAACTTCAAGCTTTTCCCTCCAAGGTTCTCGGTTTTGTGCTCCAATTTTGTGCTCCAAAATTCGGTCAACCTCCATTGATGGATCTCCAAGCTCCAAGCTTTGTGTATAGATTCCATTCTCACAAGTTAGTTCCCTATCACCTTAGGATGGCCCTTCATGTGCTAGCATTGGCAAGATTTGCCACAAATCTTCCATGTTCTTCTTGCATCATTCGGCCTTGCCAAGAAAATAGAGAAGAAAAAATGCTTCAAAAGCCGAGAGAGGGAGAGGAGGGAAATGGTTCCAAACCGTGAGTATGTTGCCAAGAGAGAGAGAGAAAATATGTTAGTGTATATGGTTTTGATTTTCCAAATTCAAATACCAAAAACAATTCCAAATTCCAAAAGTCAAAGGCATTTAAGCCTTTAACCACCACCATCACTATTCACATCAAAAGTGACATGTTGTCAATCACTCAAAGTGACTAGACATCACATCAATTAAAGTGACTAATGATTTGACGCTTGATGTGACTTGTGGGCCGCACTTGAATTCGCAATGCGAGTGCGCCCGCAAACACTCCGGGCTCGGGTTCGCTAATTCTAAATTAACGAATTTTCCGTTGCGACGTAATTAAATCAAATTAATTAAATAACTTTGCCTAGCAAAATTACTATTCACATCGCTAACGAATTAATTCTAAATTAACTCGTTCGCCCGAATTAAAATCTAATTTCAATTCCGCGCGTCGAAATCCAATTTCGTATAATAAATCGAATATATTATTTTATTGATTAATTCCAAATTAATCGTTCTCTCTCTTTAATTAATATTTTATCCCAGATAAAATATCTCAGATTAATCCCAGATTAATTTTCTCTCTCTACTAATTAATCCCAGATTAATAAAGTGCGAGTCATACGTCATCGGTGAATCTTCGGGAAGCGACCCATGAGATCCCCAGATATGTTGGCAGTAAATCCGGTCGTTGGACTATCCGAACATGTACGTACCTAGTACTACGTTTTTATCGATTTACAAGACATGGTTGGCTTCTAGCAAAGCACCGTGCCTACCCAATTCTCCAGAAATATTCTTACTGGAATATGTGATCTATATCAGGCGTAGTATACGTAGTATTGCGTATTTCGAGCCAATATCGGATGTCACGTGCAAGGCTGGGGCTGGAAATGTGTCTGCCCGTACGAAGCACATATCGGATCTCTGGTAACTAGTCTCTATAATCGGATAAACATGACCTAGTCATAATATCCCGATAGCTACAGCATATAAGAGCACAAGTTCCGTATCCTACGTGATCATCATCTCCACTATGACTGGAGTGATACTTCCATCTCGACATCACACCCAATACACTACGATTCTCAATATACCCAGAAGAGGCGTAAACAGAACCTGTTAAAGCCATGGACGACCAAAACCAAAGTATATTGATTGTCGCAAGTATTAGCGGTGCAAGTCTCAGGTTAAGAGCAAATACACCTACCCTGATTCGGACTTCCATATACACATAGTCATACTACCAATGGAATTCCGAGAGGTTTATCCAGAGCAAAGCTGTTTCCGTACCATCGGTAAACACAACCTCCTATTACACTTGCATGAGTATCCTATACCCAAATATATGAGAACTATACCGTTATGCTCCCACAACGCGCACAAGTGCAATACTAGTCTATTCCGCATTATCGTTGTCCAATCTCGATAATACTACGACTATGGATATTTAATGATTAAACCTTATGGATTGATACTGCCTCATATCATCTCAATCCGGAACTAATCATATGGACCTTTTATCATTTATACATCTTGGTAATTTAATTACAAATGATAAAAGAGCAATTTCCTTTGTCACATAGTTAATTTGTACAACAACACCATGATCTGTACAAATAGTGATGTTATGGGTCATAACTGTCTAAAAATCTCCCACTTGGCCTATAGCCAATCACTCAAGTGTCCTACACCCGAACTATGTACGGTTCACTCAAATTTCTGCTGAGAAAAAGCTTTCGTCAGCGGATTTGCGGTGTTATCATCTGATGTGATTTATTCCATCATCACATCGCCACGATGTATGATCCGAACTAATCAGATGAATATTTGAAGTATATATCTGGATCGTTGATGAGACCATTAATTCTTTAGCCTGTGTTGTAGCCTAGCTCAGCTGCTAACAGAACTACTCCTAATATGATTAGGATTATTATCGATCCAAAAGGCTTCTATTGCTGCCTCAGCTGCAGCAATAATCCACTTTTGTTGTTTATTCGGTAACAGTATCTTGCATGGAAGATTTCCAGCTCACTGTTTCGTTATTCAAACTGTGTAGTACCGTTACTACGACTAACAATCGTTTATATCGGTTAGGAAACTTGCAACAGTGAACCCAGTCACTTCAAGTTCTCCTTCTCCATAGTATAAGAAAGCATCCTTAGTCCATCTAAGATACTAAAGGATGTTCTTAACATCAATCCAATGACTATCACTTGGATTAGCCCGATTGTGACTCCATATGCTCAAAGCGTATGAGACATCAGGTCGCGTATATTTTTCAATATACGAGTTCTCGGAGAGTACCAACAACTTTAAATCTATCCCAGTAGATCTTTATTCCTAGAATAAAGGTTGTTTCTCCCAAGAATTCTACGGAGAATTTTCATGAAAGCCAAGCTTTCACTGATGGTATTATGGGAATATCATTTCCAAGAAATGACATATCATCATTATTCAAGATTTCTCTGTCAGTGCGCTCCCACTAACCTCCTTATATACACAAGAATCATTTTAGTTTTGAATTAAATCATATACCATTATGATTACGTCAAAACGATAATTCCAATAACGCAATGCTTGCTTCAATCCATCCATGGATCGAATAACTTGCAAACCTTGTTTGCTCATTTTGGTACGACAAAACTGTCAAGATGTTATAAACATCCTCCAAAAGGTTTCCGTTAAGGAAAGCGATTTTGACGTTCAGTTGCCATTTCATAAATGAAACATGCAGCATCAGCAAGCATTATCCAAATGGATTTATCCATGGCAACAGGTAAAAGGTTTCGTCGTAATCGACACAATGTTGATAACGATACCTTTTCGCTATAAGCCTAGCTTAGTACGTTGGTATGTTGCCTTCAATGTATGTCTTCCTTGAAGACTTATACAGTACCAATAGGCACAATGCCTTTCGGTACAACAACTAATATCCAAACTTGGTTGGTATACATGGAATCCATTTCGGACTTCATGGCACTTTGCCATAATTGGGAGTCGATACCTTGTATCGCTTCCTTATACGTAGTCAGTTCGTATTCCTCAATAAGATTGACATCTTTATGAGGTGAGATCAGAAACCCATACCTCCCAGGTTGTTTTCTAACTCTCTCCGACTTACGCGGTTCTTGTGTATTTGAAGATTATTGGTATAGTTTCATCCTTGATGAACTATTTATGTTCCATTAAGGAATCGGTGCCTGGAATAGTATTACTCTGATTTACATCGAGTTTTACTTTCCTCCCACTTACCACTGCATATAGGTATTCCTCTTAGAAAAACCGCATGGCGAGCAACAATAACATTGTTCTCTTATGAGTTGTATAAGTACTATACTTTGGTTTCCCTAGGATAACCTAAAATTAGGCACTTATCCTATTTGGGTTCTAGTTTGGTATCATCCAAACATATGCCTAGCATTCCCAAATCTTCAGGAATCAGAAAACCAAGTTTCTTTCCTATTCATATCTAATATGAAGTCTGTCTAACAGATTTTTATAGAACTTTATTCAAAATAAGTTTTGCACTATTTAAAGCTTATCCGTTGAAGGAAATGGTAGCTCAGAGCGACTCATGATTAACCTTATCATGTCCAACAAATTTGGTTTCTCTGTTCGGACACACCGTCAAATTGACATGTTCCGGGGGGAGTCCTCATTGAAAGAATACTATACTCTTTCAAGTATTTGAGAAACTTGTTGCTTAAGTATTTTCCACATGGTCCAATAATGGTGTTTAATATTTTAGCCGATCTGTTTGTCTACTTCGTGTCGAAACTCTTTGAATTTATCAAAAGTTTCCGTTTCGTGTTTCAAAAGAAACACATAACCATAAAGCAATGCCACATCCGTAAAGGTCACGAAACATTCATATCCACATCTAGCCTAGCTAGACATGGGCCCACTTACGTCACTATGAACGAGGGCTAACAGATCGGTGGCACTTGTACTTTTACCAAGTAAAAGGTGTTATAGGCACTTTGCCTAATAAACTATATTCGTAGACATTATTTGAATGGAATCAAATCTGTCCTAGTATCCACTCTTCGAAAGTGTGGATATACGAGTCTTGTTAATTGTGTCCCAGACAACAATGCCACAAATAAGTCTCAACTGATTAATTCAGTTTGAGCTACTAGTTTGTCATGTATTATGTTTGAGATTCATTTATATTCAAAATATAAATACTGTTATTCACATCTAATGTGTTTATCTCAATATCACTTTATAAAATAAAACACTTTAGTGTTCTAGAATATAAAGGTATATCCGCAACGGATTATACTCTGATATAAAGATAATGTTTCTAGTCAAACTAGTTACATTTTAACAGTTTCCTAATTTAAGTACATACCTGAAGGGTAGTTCCTAAACTTAGGTTTCTACGGTTAAAACAGTGACTCTCGTCCTGTTTCCGATTCGCAGATCAATCTCATCTGAAGTCAGTATCCTGCTTGTCAGCAGATTCTGCACATCAGTACATATTTATGTACCACCCTCAGTATCTAAAATCCAATTTTAATACTAGTAGCGAACATATTTATGAAAAATATATTTGAAGTCGGAGCCTTGCACCGTCTTCAATTCATTCATGTCTGCCTTGTTCATACGGCTGTCACGCTTCCAGTGACCCCGTTTGTCACAATTTAGGCAGACATCTTGGGATATGTCATTTGTCTTCCCAGAAGATTATAATGACTTTGCCTTTGCCCCTTTTCACAATCCATAAGCCTTTGGCCAAGCCTTGGCCTTCTAGAATATCGAAGTAAGGTGCGTCTTGCGCTTCTTGCCTTATTGCAAACTTTGGCTTTGGCTCCTTGAGCATAGCCATTAACTCTCCAAGAGTTTACTATTGCAATTTGTACTTCTAAGATCTAAGGATAGATCTATGAAGATCCTTCAATTTCATTATCATACTATTAGGATCTAATCCTTAGTTCTGATTAAGAAATTAAGGAGTCTATTTGGCAAGCATAATGGATTAAGCACTAAAGTTATCATCACATGAATCTTCCAAAGATCATGCTCTACTATTTGCTTAACTTCAGGCTTAGGATCGAGATGTCACTATATCAAATAAAGTAACTTCTCGGTTCTCAGGATTATCCTGAGGTTTTATTCCCAATTTGAAAATTAAAGTCGTTTAAATACATTTTCTCCCAGGATTATGTATTACACACTAATCTTTCAATTATTTTGATTATAATAGTCCAACTATTTAATCAACGATTTTAGGTACTATTGATTATAATGATTACTATAGTCCAACTATATAATCAATTATAATATAATGGTTAAATTCAATTATATTGATTACTATAATCCAATTATAAAATCAACTATTGATTGAAATGGTTAATTCAAATATATTTATTACTATAATCCAATTATATAATCAACTATAAATGAAATAGTTTGAATACAGTCCAACTGTTTAATTAAAACAACATTAAATATTAGTCCCACTAATAAATAATTTATTTGACGAAAAATTTGAAATGAGCGCGTATGGCAAGTAACTAAACGAATATTGCAAATTTAATACTTGCCTCCCACTATTTTTCGGCGAGCCTCTAACCCTCTGTGGAGTACTCGGGAAACCTTGTTTCCTAGTGGGCTAGGATCCCGTTAAATAACACACAATCTTGACTTTGGCCAAAAAATTGTATGATAATTAACTAGGTAGATCTCTAAGATCAATTGGATCCCATCCAATTCCTAGATCCAGTAGGTGGACATCTTACCGATGTAAACACACACGTATAACGCAAGCGTACGTATTGTTCAAGTAGTATAAAAAGTATCGATCCCACGAGGACTTGATATCTAAACTATTAATTTTATGAAGTCAAATGATTACTAGTATCTAACGGATTGATTTATTGATTGATTTGAAATGGTGACGATTCTAAATTTAAAAACAAGTAAATAAGATTATTGAAAGTAGGTTTTAAGAAAATTCAATATTAAAAACTATCTAGGGTTGTGATTTCTTTTAATATCATTTTAAAGATGAAGTGGTTATCTTAAAGTTGGGTAATATATTGATTTATTAACCTGGAACACTAAATTATGTAAAAGCCTCTTCCGATGGTCAATTACAAATACCTAGTATAATACAATTGAACCATATGTCTATGTCAACAAAATTACCTAGATTCATTAAGATTAAGTTCCAATTAAGGCTACCCCCGCCCGACAGGTATATTCTTATCCTGTAAGGAAATCTATTAAGGGTTATCAATCCTCAAGGAAGATCGTGGGCTATTGAGTCTAAGGTCTTAAACTTAAAATCCCTATGTCTAGTTCATTTTAAGTTTACCTGATCAATTTTATTAATGGCCAGTTAATTAAAAAGCATTAAGATTAAGACTCAATAAATAAATCTTTATATTACACAAACTATAATCTAACCCCTTATAAACCGGTGATATTAGAATTCATCACAACCCTAGATAACTTATTTAGTTACAACACATAACTAGGGCTGGTAAAAACTTAAAAATAAAAGACATGAAGTAAAAATGCGGTAAAGTAAATACGACAAAAGTAAATTACAATAAAATAAAATGCTAAGGTAAAATGAATTACTTTTACTACTACTAATTTAGATATCTCCCATAAAATAATATATAAACTTGTGATAATATTACCAACAGACCAATCTGGCGGTATCCTCATTAAGTCAAATTAAGTCCAACCAGCCATTAAGGCGATAATATTTGTCCATAAACCAGCCATAAAGGCGGAACCAAAATTAAATTACCAACTGACCAATCTGGCGGTATCCTTGATTAATCAGGTTTAAACCAGATTAAATTAAATTACCAACCGACCAATATAGCGGTATCCTTTTTAAGTCAAATTTTAAATAGTGAATATATTATTTTTAAGGGAGATTAATCTAAATAGCAATAGTAAAAGAATGACCTTTCACCCTAGCTGGGGAAGTTACCTCCTCATGGTGAATAGTAAAATTGTAAAAAGTAAAGAAAGTAAATTACTATTATTACAAAAAGTAATTAAAATTATTACAAAACTAAAAACTAAAAATTAAAAGAAACTTAGAGAGAGAAGAACTCCCTATTTACATCAAAGAAATGGGAGAGAATGGTGCAACTAAATCTGAAATTTGAAGCTCTATTTATAGGCCCCGGTAGGCTTCCAGCGTCGCGACGCCAGGGCCTTTGGTGTCGCTACGCCAGCTTTTGTCGACGTGGCACGCTCTGGTTCGTCGGTTTGCAGATTCTGGATAAGCTGATAAGGTGACACGTGGTGAGGTGGTTGGGCTTCAATTATTGTGACACGTGGCGGCTTCTGATTAGTCGATGAGATTCTTATCCGCCACGTGTCAGATAAGGCTTAGATACTCAATGATTGATACTGACATGGCGATGACGTGGCGACACGTGGGAAAGAGACTATCGGCACCGTAGGATTGCGACACGTGGCACTTCCTGATTGAATGATGATGACGTGGCGGTGAGGTGGCAATGTTGACTTACTGACGTGGCTGATGACATGGAAATGACCTGGAGTGACACGTGGCACACGTGGCGATGGCGACTGTCGGCACTATAGGATGCTGACACGTGGCACGCGCGCATGTTAGCATATCGGCTGTGATGGTGACACGTGGCACGACGCACTTTAGCGAAGTCAAACTTTTCTTAGATTCTGATTTGTGGACCCGGCGCACGTTAGCACTGTTTGGCGCACGTTAGGCGTCGCGACGCTGAAGGTCTTGGCGTCGCGACGCGGGAATTTACTAAAATGCCCTTTTTGTCCAATTTTCACTGTTTTGGCCCAAATCACCTCCAGAATGTCCTGAAACTTTATTTATCTACAAAATAACACAAAACACATCAAAATATTCACAAAACTCAAGAAACTATACAAAATATTAGGTTAAATGAGTGAGAAATAGTGATAGATTTACCACTCATCACACCCCCAAACCTAACATTTTGCTAGTCCTCGAGCAAAATATAAAATAATATAAATAAATTAACTAAGCCACTTTCGTAGGGATCACGTTGCATTTAGCATATGCAACAAGCCTTTAAACCCCTAGGTGTCCCTAGTGGACGAGTTGTAGTCTCGTGAGGGTTTACAGCAATGATACCCACAAATATTTTACAAAAGTAAACAGGTAATAAAACTAATGCACACAAAAGCAAAAAGACAAGCGAAAATAGAATAAAGATATTAGTGACTAATCAGGTGAAACTTCTACTCCAAGTTACTAGTTGTTTTGTTTTATTCTAAATTACTGAATAAGTAAATTCTCCGATTATTTTTACCATTCTTCATATACACAGCCAACAAAATATTAAACAACTTATTTTTGCCCACAACAGTCATAAGTGCAGTTGATAAGAGAGTAATATTTATGTCCTAAAGTTCTATCAGATTTCACACTTTTTTGTAGCAATGAAATAATTTTTCTCATTTTTCTGATTTTTTTTTTCCTTTGATTTTTGATTTTTAATTTTTTATTTATATACAATATCTTCCGTCTATGTTAGCGAGTGTTGGGTCGGTGACTCCCAAACCAGTTGGCTTTAGGGCACCAGGTGTTAAGACACCCCTACGGACTTAATTACTCAGACTTCAGATATATATATTTTTGCAGCATCTTTGATCCATGTAACGAGCTTTGGGCCAGTGACTCCCAAACCAGTTGGCTTTAGGGAACTAGGTGTTAAAACACCCTTACAGACATAATAACTCGGATCTAAGATGTTTTTTTTTTTTTTTTTTTTTACTCCATTGTTTTTTGAGATGTTCCTCCAATAAACTAGAGCACTGAATATTACAAACTTTTCAATTTTAGCTCATGTTCGTATGTTACTATATATGTTGATAATATCTGTCAACTGAGCATATGAAGATCCATTTTAGTCCGTTTTAAAGAGAATTCACAAATTAAATAATTCAAAACGAAATAAACAAAAATTAAATTGTTTCGAAATAGGTTTGAGATACGTCTCAGGAGTGGAAACTCCTTACTTGGCTATTTTTTTTTACCAATTTCACCTTTTTAGTTAAATAAAAATGCAAAATATTTTTGTAATTTTTGAAAATTTTCAAATTTTTTTGTATTTTTCGAAAAATTTTGGACTAAAAATAAAAATAACATACAAACTAAAAATAAGGTACTGATCAACTAATTCCCTCCCCCAAACCTAAATGAGACATTGTCCTCAATGTCTTAAACAATAAAATGAGAGTTAAGAAGGTTGTACCTGGTTAGCTGAAATCTACAGGAAATTAAGTGTTAAGATCCAGATTAATCCGACGCCTCTTACCACGATCGTCCTCGGACCAATTTATCTTTGAAATGATAGGGTCAACTCGTGGTTCATAGGCTATGAGTTGGTCTATTAGATCCGGAGCAGTTCTGGCAGTAAAGAGGAGTTCTTTCAAAGGTTTCGACACGAACCCATTTCTCCGAGCATCATCAAGAACACACAAAGAAAATCATAAAATCCATCAACGTTGAGCAGTCCAATTGGTTTATGGTGTATGTTCAGGTTCGCCTGACCGGCGTAATCACACACGTTAAACGCAAGCGCACGTATCGTTCAAGTAGTATAAAAAGATATCGATCCACGAGGACTTATTACCTATTCTATTAATTTTATGAGGTTAAGTGATTACTGATATCTAACAAGTTGTTTGATTAAAATGACGATGATTCTAAATTTAAAACAAGTAAAAGAATTGAGAGTAGATTAATGAGAATTAAAACTATCTAGGGTTGTGAATTCTCCAATACTTATTAAATGATGAAGTAGTTAAATCATAGTTGGGTAAAATATTGAGTTATTAATCTGGAATACTAAATTATGTAAAAGCCTATTTTGAACGATCATTTACAAATACCTAGAATAATTAAATTGAACCATATGTCTATTTCAATTAAATTACCTAGATTCATTAAGATTGAATTCCAATTATGATTACCCCCGCCCAACAGGTATATTCCTATCCTGTAAGGAAATCTATTAAAGGTTTATCTATCCTTAAAGAAGATCGTGAGTTGTTAAGTCTGTGGTCTTTAACTTAAAATCTCTATGTCTAGTTCATTTTAAGTTTTATTTAGTCAATTTTATTAATGGCCAGTTAATAAAAAGCATTAAGATTATGACTCAACAAATAACTATTTAATTACCCAAACTATAATCTAACCCTTTTTTAAACCAGTGATATTAGATTTTATCACAACCCTAGATATTTAACTTAGTTACAATACATAGTTAAAGCTGATAAACACTTAAAAGACATAAAATTAAATTGCTGAAAAGTAATTGTAGAATAATGAATTGCAATAAAAAGAAATGAAATGCTAAGATAAAAGGAAATAATTTATACTATATATTATTTAGATATCTCCCATAAAATAATAATATATATATACTTGTGATATTTTAAACCAACCGTCCGGAATGGCGGTATCCTGATTAAGTCAAATTCAAATATACCAGCCATAAGGCGGAACAGAAATATTAATTTAAACCAACCGACCTAGAATGGCGGTATCTTCATTAAGTCAGGTTTAACCAGTTTAAATTGAATAACCAACCGACCTAGAATGGCGGTATCTTTTTATTAATTCAGATTTTATATAGTTTATATATTATATTTTAAGGGAGATTAATCTAAATAGCAAAAGTAAAAGTATTACCTTATTACCTCAGCATAGAGAAGTTACCCCCTCATGGATGGATAGAATTACTACTACAAAGCGTAAATAAAACTGAATAAAAGAAGAAAATATGAAGAACTCTCAATTTATTTATAAGGATTTCAGAGGAAGAGGTACATTTGAAACTAAAAATTCGAAATCTATTTATAGGCAAAAAAATCTAATTTTTTATTATTATTTTTCTGATTTTTATTATTTTATTATTTTTCTGATTTTTATTTTTTTATTATTATTATTTTGGATCGCTGAATTTTCGACACGTGGCATGGTGTGCTAAAAATGACGGCTCGTTGAATCTTTGACATGTGGCATGGTGGTGCAATTACCAAAATACCATCGGTGTCGGGACGCCCAAAATTACCAAAATACCATTTTCGCCAAATTTCACAATTTTGCTCCAAATCACCTCCAGAATGTCTTGAAACTTTATTTTGGTGTCGGAATGCCCAAAATTACCAAAATACCGTGTCGGGATGCCCAAAATTACCAAATAACCCTTTTTGCCAAATTTCACCAAATTTCACAGTTTTGCTCCAAATCACCTCCAGAATGTCCTGAAACTTTATTTATCTACAAAATAACACAAAGCACATCAAAATATTCACAAAACTCAAGAAACTATACAAAATATTAGGTTAAATGAGTGAGAAATAGTGATAGATTTACCACTCATCACACCCCCAAACCTAACATTTTGCTAGTCCTCGAGCAAAATATAAAATAATATAAATAAATTAACTAAGCCACTTTCGTAGGGATCACGGTTGCATTTAGCATATGCAACAAGCCTTTAAACCCCTAGGTGTCCCTAGTGGACGAGTTGTAGTCTCGTGAGGGTTTACAGCAATGATACCTACAAATATTTTACAAAAGTAAACAGGTAATAAAACTAATGCACACAAAAGCACAAAAACACAAGCGAAAAGAGACTAAAGATATTAGTGACTAATCAGGTGAAACTTCTACTCCAAGTTACTAGTTGTTTTGTTTTATTCTAAATTACTGAATAAGTAAATTCTCCGATTATTTTTACCATTCTTCATATACACAGCCAACAAAATATTAAACAACTTATTTTTGCCCACAACAGTCATAAGTGCAGTTGATAAGAGAGTAATATTTATGTCCTAAAGTTCTATCAGATTTCACACTTTTTTTGTAGCAATGAAATAATTTTTCTCATTTTTCTGATTTTTTTTTTCCTTTGATTTTTGATTTTTAATTTTTTATTTATATACAATATCTTCCGTCTATGTAGCGAGTGTTGGGTCGGTGACTCCCAAACCAGTTGGCTTTAGGGCACCAGGTGTTAAGACACCCCTACGGACTTAATTACTCAGACTTCAGATATATATATTTTTGCAGCATCTTTGATCCATGTAACGAGCTTTGGACCAGTGACTCCCAAACCAGTTGGCTTTATGGCACTAGGTGTTAAAACACCCTTACAGACTTAATAACTCGGATCTCAAATGTTTTTTTTTTTTTTTTTACTCCATTGTTTTTTGAGATGTTTCCTCCAATTAAACTAGAGCACTGAATATTACAAACTTTTCAATTTTAGCTCATGTTCGTATGTTACTATATATGTTGATAATATCTGTCAACTGAGCATATGAAGATCCATTTTAGTCCGTTTTAAAGAGAATTCACAAATTAAATAATTTAAAATGAAATAAATAAAAATTAACTTCATTCGAAATAGGTTTGAGATACGTCTCAGGAGTGGAAACTCCTTACTTGGCTATTTTT